>CM014733.1:43835672-44099592 GCA_004329165.1 Spatholobus suberectus | reverse complement strand
TCATAAAGACAGTTACCCCTAATGTGCAAAATTAAGATAGCTTTTAAAATATTAATTTTACTTGAAAAACAAATATTTTTATTTTATTTATTTATAAATTTATTTTGAGAATTTTATTAAAATAATGTCGTAACCATGGTCATGGTTGGACGATGAAAAAAAAGATGATAAAAATACAGGAGTCGCTACCATATTTTATTATAGGAAAACAAATGGAAAAACCTAAAAGAAAACAATCTTGAACAAAAAGAACATATTCGGGAGTCAGTTACGAATAGGAAAGGTGTTAGTATCGTATGATGTCCATCATAAGATAATTACCCCTAATTAAATGTGCATAGTTAGACAACTTTAAAAAATATTTATTTTACCCCTTAAAAATAATTTTTTTTTTACTTACAAATTTTATTATTTTTATTTATCAAAAGAATTTTATTGAACCAGGGTTACAATGGGACGACGAAAAAGAAATGTAACAAATAGAGGAGTCGTCACTGTAGTTTATTAAGGAAAAAAGTATGGAAAAAACTCAAAAGAAAACGGTCTTGAACCAAAAAGGGATTCAGGAATCGAATAAGTATAGGGAAGGTGCTAGCACTCTACGACACCCATCATGAAAACGATTACTCCTAATTAAATGTGCAAAATTAAAATAGCTTTTAAAATATTTATTTTACCCCTAAAAAATATTTTATTTATTTATTTACAAACTTTATTATTTATTTATGAAAAGAATTTCAATTAAGAAGGAAATATTTTATTTTCAAAAAGAAATTAATTTTGTTATTTTGAGATCAACAAGAGTGGTCTCCTGCTCTTACATATCTTCCGGTGCAATGAGGAATCAGACTCAAGTAGTTCTTTAGAAAAAAACATTTTGTGTGTTGGTTTTTTAATTTAATTTTTTTAATTATTAAATTTGACATCACTAAGTCGTACAACTCAAATGTGTCAAATTTACCAGATGACCAAACAGGAAGTACTTCCAAAGTGGTTATATTTAAATTTATTTTTATTTATTTATTTATTTTCTTCTTCTTCTTATTTTTTTTAAGAAGGCTTGCCTTTAATTTAAAGATTAAATTCTCAATTAACCTCATGATGACAACAAGTAAGAATAATAGAAATAAGAGAGAGAAAGAGGAAAAAAAAAAGATAAGAGAAAAATGCTAACTTCATTTTCTTTATACCAATAAGGGTTAAATATGTTTTTAGTCCCTAAAATTTTCTCAATTTTTACTTTTAGTCCTTAAACAAAAATTGACCGGTCTTAGTCTCTGTACTTTTCCTTCATTAACATTTTTAGTCTGCCGTTAAGTCTCACCGTTAAGTGATGATGTGGCCACCACGTTAGCAGCCACATGAGTTGCCACATCATCAACTAATCTAACGTGGCTGCCATGTGTAAATTTTTTTGGTAAATTATGTTTTTAGTCCATATCTTTTCACAAAATTCACTTTTAGTCTCTTAATAATTTTTTTGACTAGTCTTTGTCTTTCATCTTTTTACAAAATTCACTTTTAGTCCTTTAACAATTTTTTGACTAGTCTTAGTCCATCAACTATTGTTCGTCATTGTTTTTAGTTCATTCCATCAAGTATCACCTTAAATCAATGATGTGATAACTACGTTGACAGTCAGGTAACTTGCCATGTGGATTACTAGTTTGATGTAGGTATCGCAATGGAGTGGGTTAGGGCAGGTTTTGCTCTCCCTGTCCCCGTCCCCACAAAAAGCGGGTGGGTTCAAGTTTAAAAGAGGTTAGTTTATATTTTTGAATCCCATCTCCATCCCAATTGGTTTTTATCGGGTTTGGGTAAACTCGTAGGGAACCCATCACTATTTTTTTACAATTTTAATTTAGTTATATATTTTTAAATAAATTATATATTAAGGTATTAATTATATTTTAATTCAAACAATATATAAAAATTAATAAATAACAAAGAACTTAAAAATAAAAAATTTAAGAATTAAATTATATTTTTAATTAAATGTATAATTATAAGTTTGTTATTTAATTATTATTATTTAAATTATTTAACTATTCAAATAAATAATTATATTTTTAATAATTATAAAAAATAAAAGTATGAAAAAACTTAACTCTATATATGTATATGTAATAAAAAAAAATTTTAAAAATGTAACGGGGAAGGTACGAGAATGAGGGTGGGGCGAAGAGTCACATACATGAGTCACATACCTGAATCCAACTTTACAAATTGGAGAAAACCCGAACTTGGTCAAAGCGAGTTTTTCCTATCAAAGTCAAGATGTGATTGTTGATTTTGCTTACTGCATCTCTTTTTCTATTTTTTTTTCAAATTAAAATTGGAGGATGTTTTTTTCTTATTGCATCTCCTTTTATATTTTTTTTCTAAATTTTCAAACCTTTTTTCTAGTAGTTTGACACCACTAAAAAATTTGTAGCACCTTAGAAACTGCTCAAAAATGTATTGAAATAACAACATTTTATCACGTGATTATTACCTCAAACTAATAGTCCACATAGCAAGTCACGTGACTAATAACACGATTGCCACATCATTGCTTAACGATGATACTTGATGTGAGGGATTAAAAATAATGACAAACAATAGTTGAGAGACTAAGACCAGTTAAAAAATTGTTCAGAGACTAAAAGTGAATTTCGTAAAAAGATGAGGATTAAGACTGGTCAAAAAATTATCGAGGAATTAAAAGTGAATTTTGTAAAAAGATTAAGGACTAAAAACATAATTTACCAAAAATGATGACGAAGCAGTCACATTAGATTAGTTGACGACGTGGCAACTCACGTGACTGCCATGTCATCACTTAACGGTAAAACTTAATGGTAGGGACTAAAAATGTTAACGGATGAAAAGTATAGGGACCATGATCAGTTAATTTTTTGTTTAAGGACTAAAAGTAAAAATCGAGAAAAGTTTAGGGACCAAAAACATATTTAACCCAAGTTTTTTTCATTTCCCACACTTTTCTTTTTTCCTTTTCTCTTTTTTTTGTTTTCTATTTATTTTGCCATTTTTTTTTCAAACATTTTCATTTCTTTTAGTTATTTTCTTCGTCTTTTTTTTTTGAATATGTCCCTCCCCTTTTATTTATTAAAATTGATTTTTTGCTATTTATTTATTTATTTGTTTTTCTTTTTTTCCTTTAAATTAATTTTTATTTTTTATTAATAATTCTCATTTTTATTTTCCAATTTTTTAAATATCCAGACGAAATTGAGTGTAAACAGTGATCATACATAGGTCTTCGTTGGGGGATGACAAGCTAAAATAGTATTTCCCAAACAGCTCCCCAACCTTACAATGATAGCCTTGCAATATATTTTTTAATATTAATTTTGATATTAGTAGTTTATAATATTAATATTATTTAATTTAGTAGTGGTAAATATAGTGTAATTCTGGCCTCCCGTTTAAATTATACATAATATAATTTTCATTTATAAACTAAATAAAGTCAATTAACTTAATGGTTCTAGTTTGTTGATGGATTTTAAGGGTGAGGGTTTGATTCTCACTTTTAATTCCTATCCCATTCTTGATTGTAAATAAGGAGAAAATTGGGGGACATAATTGATGCAATTGAAATTTGAGGGACCAAAAAAATAATTAAGTCTTTATATTTAAACTAACAAAATTATAACAGTGTTAGTGTGTAAGAATTTAATTACAAGATTTTAATATTATAAGGAATTTTTAAAAATATTTTAACTATAACGACATAATTAAATTCAATAAAACTATAGTGACAATTAATTTAACCTTAAAATAATTGAAATAGTATCGCAAAAACATATATCAACATCAATCAAATTAATATATATTTGAAGCAATAACAATCAAAAATAAAATAAGCAATGTAAGTTTATTTTAAGATACTATCAATTAATCCTAAAAAAAAAAAGATAGTACCAATTATAATTAAATTTAGCGTATAATTGTGATAATAAGTCATTGAAATTATATTAGTATAATTGATTCAATTAAAATTAGTAATAAGTAAATTAATGTCAATTATATGATTGCTTCAATCATATAATTGAAACATAAGTCACAAACGCATCAGTATAATTGTTTAATTAAAATTATATAATAATTAAAATTAATTATATAATTGTTTCAATCATACGATTAAAAAATATCACGAAAATACATTAGTATCAATCAAATCAGTAATATATAATTAAAACAATATAAACTATAATTAAGTATTATGTGAAAGTTATATAATTAATTTACAATATATAATTCAAACAATATAAATTACAATTAAAATAAGTATGTCTGAAAATTAGACTATTTTAAAATGCATAATTAAAGTAATTAAAATAATTGTATCTTTTATAGATTTAATTTATTATTCTTTTTAATGATTTAAGTATAATCATGATTCTAATTTGATATTCATGATTTGAAAATTTAATTATTCCATTTTTTAAAAATACTTATTATAATTATAAATAATTTATTCAATAATTATAATTCCTTAGGGTCTGTTTGGTTGGATATATGAAAAATGAGAAAGAAAGAAAAATTTAAATTTAAATTAAAAAAAAGTAGAAGAAAGAAAATTTTGTTTTTAAACTGTCAATTTTTCTCTCTAATTAAATAACATAAAGACATAATTATCTATTACCTTTTCTCTCATTTTTTTTTTATCGAAGGGGACAAATATGTGAGGAATTTCAAAGCCTAAATTTTGTGCATATCATATAGTTATCCGCAAATAATCAAAATATGCATAATATAATTTTAGGAAAAAAACTAATTCTTTTATTGAGAGAATATCATGAACAATGATAATGTAGGTTTTCTCACTCTATTTAGCCAACGTAAAATAAACAACCAATCACTCCTGGTACAATATGTGGGCTTAAAGGAGACTGTTTGCTTTTGGAGGTCATAGCCAACCAAGAGATTTGCTGTTGCTAAGTTTCCAAAGATGGCGACATTTTCACTTGAATGAAAAGCCAAACATACTATTCCATCGGTCACCTGAACAAAGGTGTTGATAGCATTCAACTTGACATCTGCTCCACTAAAATGTGCTGTGATTACCGGCACTTTCTAGTTCCTTAGATGTAGTTTGGTAGCATAGGCTCAACCAATTGACTTGGATCCTCAACACGCTCTAATTTAATTGCATTTGCCACTGCTGATTCTAAATTTGAGTAAACATCATTTGGCAAAAGAGTGAGTGTTGTACCTGAATCAATTATGATGTTTCCTTCTCCACTAGATTCAGAGGAGGACCTTCCAAACTCTATTCTATTGTTTCCCACACTGAATGCTTCCAAGGTTAGGTAGTAAAATACTTTTTGGTCTTGTGGGACTATGGGGGTTGAGACAGTTCCATCTCCGGAAACCACAGCAGCATCTCCAAAATTGAGTTTGCTAGACGAGTTAGATTGTGAAAACATTGGTGTCAAACAATAAGAAAACTTTCCACCTATTGAAGAACTCAATTGAGATATAAGGGACACAGGTCCACCTCCAAGGCCAACTATGCCAGAGCCTTTCCTATGAAAGGTACCAGTATTGCTATGTCCGCATCCTATTATGGTTCTAGGAAAGTGGACAGGAGAGCCATTAGTGGAGCCTAAAGTAAGGGTCTCCACACTAAGATCTCCTTGTGAATGTGACCCATCCCCATAATCAATATTATATCACAAATTTGCCCATTATTAGAGGAGCAAGAGGTACTCCGCACAGATTGACATGTAGTAGAACTGCAAGGAAGGGTTTTGTACGTTTGGATTTTGAAGGATCAAATATAGGAGTGGTTTGGCTGTAACATGTTTCACAAGGTTGGCATTGCAGCCAAATAATGTCACTACCTGTATCAACAATACCAAAAAGTTGGAATGGTGGGGTTCCAACCGAATAGCTCATGAGGTATCACCTCGATCTGCTATTATAGTAGCCTCAGCTGTGTTTGGAGAGACAGAAGGTTGGTTGAAATGATGGCACAATTGATGGAACGACGAACGGCATGGCAACTCGTTGGAATTGAGTTTCCGTGGAATGATAAAATGGTGATCTTAATGAGTCACGATGGATGATTTCCACACTAAAGCCACTGTTAAGGGCATTTGAGAAAGAGATGTTGTAAAGATACAACAAAGCAAGAGCAAGAGAAGAATAACATGACATCATTGCCACCACTAATATGCACCAAAGTGAATAAACAATATTATTTAGATTGTAATTGCTAATCCATTCTTAGTGGCTTTTATAAGATTCTAGTGATTGTGGAATTGTATGGGAAAGATTAAGGAGATAGAAATAAATGAATTTGGGCTGAAATGTAAGTAATTGTTCATGTTTCCTTTATTATCACATATGATTATGATATAATTTATTGGGAAATATTTGTAATGTGTGAAAGTAATCACATTGGTAATTCTCAATAAATTAATTAAAATCTTTAAATTTTGTAGTTATGTATTCCATAAATGTATAAGGAGATAAACTTTTGGATTTTGTAATAAATGTATGAATAATAAATAAATATTAAAAGACAAGCCTGATTGAGGTTTAACATTTACTCCAACCATTAAAATTTAGGTCAATGTAATTGAATTTCAACCTTTCCATGTTGATAATTTACTTGTTAAGCATTCACCTTTAATTTAAAAATATGAATAAAGTATACTATTTAGTTTTATCCATTTATGTGTGATTTGACTGAGATACTCAATCAAATTTAACTTATCCCCATTTGATTATAATTTTTTCTTAATAAAAGAAATATCAATTGGGTTACAATCTTTCCATATTGATAACTTATTTTTAAACACTTACCTTTAATTTAAAAATATGAATAAAATAGACTATTTAATTTTCATCCATTTTTGTGTGATTTGACTGGGATACTTAATTAAATTCAACTTATCCATTTTGTTTAATAAATCAATCATTTACGAGCTTTTTGGTAGCCATTAAAAATTGAAGTATACTTTCAACTCAATTATTGAAAAATATTTTATTAAATACCCTAACCATGCTATACAGGTTAATAATATGTATTTGAAGCAATAGTAATTACAAATAAAATAAGTTCTATAAACATATTTTAAGATAGTATCAATTACGATTAAATTTAACAATAAGTCATTCAAAAACATATTAATACAATTGTTTCAATTAAAATTAACAATAAGTAAATTAATGTCAATTATATAATTGTTTCAATCACATAATTGAAACAAGAAGCCACATAAACATATTGATATAATTGTTTCAATTAAACTTAGCAATATATCAATTAAAATGAATTATATTGTTTCAATTATACGGTTTGAAACAATATCACGGAAACGTATCAATCAAATTAGTATTATATAATTAAAACAATATCAACTATAATTAAGTATTGTATGCAAGTTATATATTAAATTAACTACAATGTATACTTTAAATAATATAAATTACAATTAAAATAATTAGTATATGAAAATAAAATTATTTTAAAATGCATAATTAAAGTAATTAAAATAATTATAATCCCTTTTATGAATTCAATTCATTATTCTTTTAATGATTTCAGTATAACGATGATTGCAATTAGTGATATTTATGATTTGAAAATTTATTATTCTTTTTTAAAAATTTAATTATTATTATAAATAGTTTATTCAATAATTATAATCTCGAGGCATTTGTTTCATGGAATTAATTATATTCTTTGGAATGATATTTCTAGAGTACTATTACTGGGAATATTATTCCCATCAAAGATGTTTGATAAAAAATTATCATTTTTGGAATATTTTTAAATTTATTTAATTCAAAATAAAAACATTCAAAAAATAAAAAAATGGTTGAATAAGGTGAGAATGGGAAGTTATGTTAGAAAATAACTTATTCCCATGACAATATAAGATTTCCACCTCTTCACATGGAAATAGAAAGAGAAAAAAACACATGTAGTATAGATTCTTGAAATAAATAGTGTCTGGGAATATCTTTTTATGACTTGTATCAAACAACAAAATGTTACATTTCCAAATTCATATTTCTGCAAATAATTTTGTAAGACTTGAAACAAACACACTCTTAGAGTTTGTTTAATTAAATAAACAAAGAATAAGAAATAAGATAAAAGTTTAAAATTTAAATTAAAAAAATTAGGGGCTGTTTACTTTAAAAAAATATTTTCTATTTTCATTTTCTGAAAATAGTTTTCATTTTCAAATTTTTTTAATTTTGAACATATGTTTGATTTGAATTTGTATTTTCTATTTTGAAAATATCAAAACACTCTTAAACAGCTTCCACCATCATTAAACTCTTCCAACATTGGCCACTTGAAAAGATTGCTTCTTCACACAAATCTGAAGCTCCTCCATCAAATGAGAAAAACTAGTAAATGTAAATTCTCGCAACGGCATTGCTGCACACTGACGACCACCACATCTCCACCCTGAACAGCTGCGCCCCAAGTCCTCTTCTGCTCCAAGCCTGTCATCAAGATTCAAAAAAGAAGGGGGGGTGACGTGAAAGCAGATTGAGAATAAGGAGGAGCTCCGGCAATTCGTCGGCAATCACTCCCTTATGCGCCTCTCTTTTGCACCATGGTCTAAGCCTATGAGAAGCCAACGTGTAGAGTGAAGCGATTATGGTGAAACTTGATAATATTTACCATGTGTGCCACTGCGTTTTCATATTTTAGAAAAAGGTTGAAAAACGATATTTTTTTTTTATTTTCAGTTTTGAGCATGTTTTCAAAAACATTTTCTTTAAAAATGTTTCCTAAATTTCTAGTAAACGTATTTTCAATTTTATTTTCTGTTTTCTTTGAAAATGAAACAGAAAACAATGAAGCCAAACATGCCTTATATTTTCATTTCTAAAATGTCAACTTCTCTAACTATATAAGAAAAACATAATTATCTATATTTTATTTTTTCTTTATTTTCTTTCTTCCCGATCACACATACGTGTCCATCAGGGGATGGCAAGCTAACGTTGTTTTTCCCAAACTGCTCCCCAAGCTCACCATGATTAGCCTTGCAATATATTATGTACAAGACCGTACTGACGGCAGTGTCGTTAAGCAGAAAGGTAGCAACCAAACAAGAACTCTCGCCTGTTAGTAGCCCATTAGCCCAGCCACCATGAGTCAGGACTCAGAGATCAATAAGTGAAATAAAGCCACCCCTTTCATTCCCCTCATCAACCTCTCATTCTTCCTCAAGGGCCCCAAACCCCAACATGATTCCATGACCACTATCACAGGCTCCAAGGTCCAATTTACTTTCAAGTACATCAACATAGCCACAGGAAGCAAAGGAAGCACAACAAAGAGCCCAGTGAGGTAAGGGGAAGAGTGTAAACTTGTTACATGAACAATCTTAACCCTAGAATGACGAGAAGCCCCAATGAAAAGCAAGATGGGAAAGATAATAACATAGTGGTAAGGAGGAAGGGGAGATGGAGTTGATGGCTGATAGGAGCTTGACGGGTTTACCATGGAAGCGGTGGTAAACACTATATGTGATACTTAGGGGCGAAAAAGGTTAGGCCGAACAAGACTTTGCTTAAACAGGCCTAGCCTGTTTAAAAAATTCATAGCCTCAGCTTGACCTGTTACTTGTCATAGACTTTATTTTTAGATGTGGTCTGTCTTATTTGAGAGCCTGACTTGGCCTATTAGCCTACTTAAAGGACTATTTCATATTAAAGTTTTTATATAAATCTAATTTCTCTCTACATGAACTAATAAGTTCATAAGCCAATAGGGAAAAAAAAACTCTATGTAAACAAATTATAATCTATAAATATTAAAATCACTGCTATTCAAAACATAAGACAAATGTGAAAATAGGAAGAAAAAGTTTTATAAGAGTTAAGTGTAACATGTTTATATGATATAAATTTATTTTTAATGTCTAATCTGACATTCATGATAACTTATTTAAAGTTTATTTTGTAATAAGGCCTTTAAACATAGCATAAATTTATTTTCCAATAAGTTTATAGGTTTGACTCTTTGTGTATGTCAACATGCTTAATATTTAGAAAAAGGTAAATAAATATATAAATTTAATACATTATAACAAATTTCATATAATAATAATAATAACAAAAATTATTATTTATATTTACTTAAATAGGCTGGCCTGATAGGCCTAAAAAGCTTTTTAAATGGCCTAAAAGCCTGACATTTTTAACTAAATAGGCTTTTATAAAAGTTTGAGCCTGATTTATTTAGTAAAAAAAACCTAGCCTGACCTGGGCTTGATGTAGGCTAGGCCATAGGTCCCTGTTGGCGGCCTAGCCTATTTCCACCTTTATTGATGCTGGTGACGACACAACTGTAGAAGACCAAAACGAAAAGAAAGAGGAGATAAAGAAACGAGGTTGGTGGTTTGTTGTTGAACTTGTGTTTGAGGGGTGTTGGCAAAGAAAATGAAAAGTGGGAACATGGTTCTAAATTGCGGTTTGCAACCACAATTGTGCCCACAACATAAAGATTTTTTAACTCACAACCATATTGCAATTGCAATTGCGGCCGCATCAACTGTTTTTTTCTGCAATTTTTTACAATGTCAAGGATCATAACAAAATCGCAACCACAATCGCGACTATAGCTGCAATTTAGAACCATGAGTGGGAAAGAGAGAGAGATGGTAAGAAGATGAGGAAGAGAATGCTCAAGTGATGACGAGCAATGATGAATCCAGAGATTTTATATTGTGGGGGCAATACTCATATATATAAAACAGTATTTTAGTTTATATATTACATATCATAAAATTTTATTTTATATAATTAAAATTTAAATAAGAAATAAATAATTTTAATATGTAAATTATATTATAATTAAAATTTATAATAAATAACTATATATAAATATCAATTAAATTTTAGATTTATAATAAATATTGTAAATTATAATATAATATTATTTTCAATTCTTAATAATTTCTTTTTAAAAAATTATTGAAATTCAATTTAGATATAGATATAAATATAAAAGAGATAAACGGTGAAAGAGTTTATATATATATAGATAAAGATAAAAGAATTGTAATTTGAAATAGTTGATAAGAAAATTTTTCGATTAGTTATAGAATAGTGTGTGAATACATATTAAAAGGAGAGGGGAAAAAATAATAGAATGTCTAATTAAGAGAGTTGAGAGAATGAGACTAAAAATAGATTTGAGGAGACAATATTCATGTAACAAATTTATGTTTTTTATTATATTTTAAATTATAAGAGTAATTTATAATTATACATATGTATTATAGAAAAATTTAAAAATTTGTGAATACACATGGATCCGTCCCTGATGACGAGACCCATTTCTGATGACGTGCTTACATTCTGAGTGGACATCCAAGAGGTTAGGGGCCATGGTTGGGAACGGAGATATATATATATATATATATATATATCGTGAAGTGAATTTGCACAAGGATGGTTTTTGCGAAGTTTTTGATCCTCACAGTTTCTTTTTTATAGAGAATATTAGAAAATGTTACTCAAATACCAATTTCAACCATGTCTGCTAAAAATTTGCTGGACTCCCGGAGCCAGATCATAAAAGAAATGATTTACTCAGCTAAAGAAAAAAAGAGAAAGGAGTTTGCTAATGGATGCTAGCCGGCAATATTATAATAATGGTTGGCTCAAATATTCGGGTCGGGGTTGACTTTTAAAAAAATAAAGTCAGAGAATAATAATAATAATAAAAAAAAAATTATGTCTTAAAAGTTATACTATCAGTGAATTATAATTAATTGACAATATAAAATTTTTTATGCTGACAGAACATAACCATTAAACTAATAAAAATAAGTTCATTTTGTATAAGAATTGCTTTTATGAAAAAGATTGACCGACAGTAAACAAGTGCAATATTCAAGTACGTCTTTTTAAAGCCTCGTACGAATCTTTATTTATTTATTTTCTTTTACGAAATGGTACAAAATTAAAAATAATTTATTAAAAAAGTTAATATAAAAAGAAAATAAACTATATGCTGACAATATAAAACAATTTTATACTATCATTTAATTATACATGACTGTATATAATAAGTTTATTGATTTTTATAATAATTATCTTAAAAGTTATATTAACAGTAATTTTTAATTAGTTAACGGTATAAATTAAAATTTTTTATATTAACAATACATAATCATTAAACTCTAATATAAAACAAATTACCAGTTAAATATTATTTTTTATACGTTGGCTGTATGTTTGTTGCACAGATGGAGTTAACATGACGCGTGTCACGTAAATTTTAAATGTGCAACAATTAAGAATATATCACGTGTCATAATATTATGTTGCGCCCCATTCATGTTGCTCAACATGATTAGTGGTGAATTATGGGATGAAAACAGTGAAAATGTCTCCATTAATGGGGGAAATGCTGTTATAATTTTAAAATGACAACAGTTTATAAGAAGTATTGTTAATAGAGTTTAATGGTCATACACTGTCAGTATAAAGTAATTTTACACTGTCAACTAATCAAAAATTACCATTGATATGACTTTTAAAATATTTATTATAAAAGTCAGCAAACTTACAATAAATGGTAGTTTGTGATTGGATAACAGTGTAAAACTACTTTACACTGTTAATGCATATCCTGTTTTCTTTTGTTAATATGTATTTCATTGTATTAACTCTTTGATATTTATTCATTAACGTATTTTTTTTAAAAGACATGGGTATTTTCTATAAGAGGTAATTTTGTTAGAATTAAGTAAGATTGTTATAGATGATAAAGCTTTTTAGTATTTAATGCAATGTATACTCAGGACTATATCCAGTAATATGTAGTAAATCTACTTTTGACACAATTTGTAAATTTAGCCAAAGCATTTAGGGCTAATTACGATTTTTTTCCCATACGTTCTTATTAAATTAGAGCTTATCTTATAAGTATTTAATATTCAATAAGTTATTTGCGTTTGAATATATATGTTGACAAGCACTTACATAATTTTGAAGTATTTAGATGCATTGTTACATAAACACTTATACAATGTTGTCTCATTTTAAAATTAAAAAAAAGAATCAAATCATGATTAAAATTAAATTAAAATAAAAAAGACTAGTCACCATGTACCTATTTTTAGTTTTTAAAAAATAAAAATTTAAGTATCATAAATTTAAAAAAATTATGTGACACACACAAAATCACCATACATCTATCAATAATTTTACAAATTAAAATATTTAATAATCAAAACATGATTGAAATATAAATTAAGGTGTTAAAGTTATATATATATATATATATATATATATATATATATATATATATATATATATATATATATATATCATAAAATTATGATATAAGCCTAAAAAATTTACCATTCACACGTATAAATAAATATAATTATATAAAAATAGTAAATCATTATAAAAATTCAACCACCACACACCATTGTAGAAGAAAACACGTAAAAAAATTAATAGCAACATATAAAAGAAATTACTATCAATATATAAAAATATAATTTTATTTATTTAAATTATATTTTTAGTGAAAAAGAAGGAAACATATAAAAAAAAGGACATAACTTATTCTGATTGGAGAACAATACCAATAGCACGTATAGAACTACATCTAAGTTTTTTCCTAAAAAAAATTACACTAGGAAGAATGAGTAATTATAGTTTGTTTTGTGTAGATGTTAATATTTATATTAATTTAGGTGAAGAAACGAAAAAAAATAAAATATATAATTTGAGGGAAGAAACAAAAAATAAAAAATATGCACACTCTAAATATTTGGCTTTGGCAAGATTCGAAGGTAGGTCTTTTCAAAAGCCCCTCATATGCTATTTCTATCAGCTATCTTGGAGAGCTTATGAAACTAAGTTAAAAACATCTTATAGTGGATTAATTATAAGATATTTTTATAAGTTCTCTCAAACACTCTCATAAAATACTTGTAACATAAGATAAATCTAATTAAGTTGATTATAAGCTCTTCCAAACAGGCCTTAATATAATATATGGTAATTGACATTATACTTATATAAAAATAGAGTTATACTTATATAAAGACAATATAGTTTTAAATTATTTTACAATTATCTGCATAGGAAGAGGTGTTATATTTAGTGTCCAATCGTACTTCGAACAAAATTGTCTTTGAAGAAGGATATTTTGTAGGAAAAAAAAAGTATTTTACAATTATGAGTGCCATAAATTAGAAAAACAAAAATTAATAATATAATATATTTTTTAAAATTGACGTTAAGATTTGGAAAAAATTAGTTATCATGAAATGTAAAAGTTTTTAACCAATATTATGTTGGTCTGAGTAAAACTGTACTTGGATCCGTTAAGCAAGGTCTCATATTTGAACTTTGTAGATAAAAAAACTGTAATTGGGAGAGGAGACTCTACTAAAGTTGATCAACTAGGTTCCTTGACAGATGCAGATTATCTCCCTTAAGGAAAAACTAGAGATTCTCTAGTTTAATAAATTTGCACCGTAGATTAAAATTAACGGCTAAGATGATCTATTCCTCAAAACTAACCGTTTCATTAAACTTACCAAACCCTTGACCTATTACTTTTCCCCTTCTCCTTCTTTTAACCTTTTCTCAAACTAATTCCAACGACCCTTGCTACACTAGTCCTTCACTTCCAGCAAATCCCGCTTGACTAGTACAACATCTCTGGCTCCGATCTAATGCCAATCCTTACCTCAATGATGTTTCCTACAATTCGAGCAAACATTATTCATTCTTTTTCCTGCCTATTTCAAGTGATTCTAGCACCTCTGCAAAAGAATTTTGTTTCTATTTCCTGATGGTAAATCATGATTCTAGTGATGTTTCTTCATTATTATTTTTTTTATGTTATTTCATTCAGCTTACATTTGGTGTTAACCCCTGTTGAGATTTTTTGATCAAATTATTATCTCTTTGAACATTTGTTTATTAAATTGGCATAATCATATGTTTCTTTGTTGTCACTAATAGCCCACTTTGGCTATAGAAGGATGCAAAGTTTGTAAAACTTGTGGTCTACTATAATAAAGAAGTGAGCTAATGGTTACTTTTGTATCCTTCAATCATGAATATTCTTAAGTTAGAAATTTCACAAATTGAGGCTCTATAGACGATTCTCTCTCTCCCTTCCCAAACATATCTCCATTATGTTTGTGGACTCAGAGGTACCAGTTTTGTGCTGAGATAAGTATATTGAAGGATCTTTTCTAATTGGAAAAGGGCCTCTGTTTTAGAGGTTTAACATCAAATACAAGTTGAAGAAAAATAACTCCTTAGGATGTCCATTGTGGGAGGAAAGAGAAGCAACTCAACTCACAAGTCACAAACGTTTATTGTCAAAGAGAAAGTTCACGGGAGAGAGATAAAGAAACAAAGAACTATCGACTAGAAAAATTGTTTATAGGAGCATGGTGTTTAAAAAACAAAAGAAAAAAAATAAGTGGGACACGTGTCAAGATTGAAGCCATTGGTATAATCCAACGGACTAAAATTTCTTTAATTGGAGAATCTCCATTTTTTTTTATGGGAGAGGATCCACGTTCGTTCCTTGACAAAGATTAGTCATCAGCAAAGCTAATGAATACTTCATACTTATAATATGGTAACAAAAAAAAAACGTAAAAGTCTTAAATGTGTTGTCTTTTATTTGAAATTATTTTGAAATGTTAAAAGATTTAGTATAATATAAGAGCACAATTTTATGAAATTGTGAACATTTAGTTTTGTTCAAGCTACTTAGTGAGAGAAAAAATATTCTTGAAAGCTAAATAAATAAAAATAAATAAATAAAACAATCATAAAAATTAAAAATATAAAATATAAAAAATTAATATCTTAGAATGACAAAAATTATCACTTGGTTTCTTTATTGTGATTCTTTTACTTATGATTGTTGTTTAGTTTTCGTATTTAATTAAGATTATTACTTACTTTCCTTTTTATTTTCATCTTCTTAAGATTATTTCTTAGTTTTTGTAATTTCTAAAAATTGCCCTTATTCACTTAAGATTATTTATCAATTTTCCTATCTTCTAATATTGTTTCTTAGTTTTTGCATTTTGTAATTTTTTTTTCCTTATTTAGTTAAGATTCTTAGTATAAATAAAAAAGGGAGGAAAAAGCTTGAGCGACTATACACTAGTGTGGAGAACACTTTTTAAATATGTTAAAAATGACTTTTTAAATCGGTTGATGAACCGATTTAGATATAGTGGATATAAAAAATGGAGATTTTTTAAATTGGATGTTGAATTGATTTAAAAAAGTATTTCTAACTCGGTTATTCCATAACCAAATTAAAATAGGGCTACCACAATTTGCAATCAAACATCACAGCACCATAGCTCATCTAGCTTTCTCACTCTCGATTCATCAATTTATTTTCTACAAATAAGATCAAGCTTTTCCATTCCCGATTCATAATCCTAACTATTGAACTTCTAAACTTCGTCAGCAAACTTCTGAATTAAAAGCAAAATCATCACAGATCTAACCAGATCCAAACGAGATACAACAAATTCACAAAACAAAAGAGAAATTGTAACCACTCACCAGCGCTATTCCTAAAGAGCGTAAACTTGCTCCAGCTCCACTCAGTCGGCAGCGGGAGTACCAGACCGTCAAAGACAAAAACACCATCGTCGTTGCTGTCGTAGCCATTTCCGTTTTCATGTTCATTATCTACGGTGGCTGGTTCGAAGGGAGATTGAAACTAAGTGGGACTCGAATTGGTGAAGTTGTACATCTTCGTCGACAGCAACAATAGCGGGTAGAGTGATCAATGGTGACATTGTCGTTGTCTGAGAAGGATTTTTTGGAACTTTTAAATACTTTGGAGTGATCGACACTATTGCTTTGCTTTGAAGGAAGTTGAGCAATGTCTCTAAACTTTGTGTGATTTGAGATTTTAAAGAAGAGGGATTTGAAATTTTAAAAGGCTTTTTTAAATCAGTTCTCATACAATCAATTTAAAAAGTTTTCACTTGTTTACAAAAATGCCACTGCATTTTTTTAAATCAGACTTGAAAAAACCGATTTAAATTCTTGTTATAATTTTATTTTTTTTGCAGTAGTGATAAGAAGAGAGGATTCTAACAGAGAGTGATTTTTCAAATTTTAATTTTTTGGCGTGCTGCTTGCAATTAAGATCGATGTGATAGAAATATATTAGTACTTCTTACCTAATCCCATTAAAATTAATATTAACAAATATATATGTGTGTGTGTGTGTACTAAACCAAAAGAAGTAATAGAAATAAATATTTATGATTTGCTTTAGATGGTCATTATTGTGTGATGGTATCAGGATCAGGGCCAATGTTGTGGTGGATGACTCACGAAAGAGAGTGTGCTGCTTTAGTAGGGTTTAGGGTTAGAGTTTAAGGTATTGTGGGTTTCTCACAATAGGGAGTATGTTGGTGTTAGGGTTAGTGTTAAGGGTTATAGTGTGTGACTCACAAAAGATAGTGTGTTGGTTTAGGATTTGGGTTAGGGTGGGTGTCTCACGACAAGGAGTTTGTTGGTGTTAAAGTTGTGGTGGGTGACTCACAAAAGGGATTGTGTTGGTTTAGGATTTAGGGCTAGTGTTACGATTGTGGTGGGTGACTCACGAAAAGAAGTGTGTTGGTTTAGAGAGTCTACGTTATGTTTCATTCTTGAATTAATTAATTTGTAATTTATTTTATTAATTTATATGTTTATTTAATAAAAATAAAAAGGGTACAATTATTAATATTTTAAAATGTCTATTAATATTTTTATAATTATATTTATTCAATTATATAATTTCATTCTTTTTTTTTAGAGATTTACTTTTAAAGAATGTTAAAATCAACAAATACATTCACATTCCTCACATTTTTTACGTACTCTTATATAAGTTTTTAAATGAAAATTATAATAATTTAAATTTACTTCTTTTATAAATATCATATGAAATGTTCAAAATTGTTAAAGAAAATAAGGCACAAGTAAAAAATATCTATAATTATAGTGCCATAAGTAGAATAATTATAGTATCTATATTTAAATAATGTTTAATAGCACATTTTAATTTATATGATTTGGAGATTAAGGTTTATAATACTCATATTTAATTATTTATATTTTCACTTAATTAACAATGCTAAAAGGTTAGGATTGAATTTATCATATTCATTCTAACATATGGCAAATGTCTTACGTTGACTTTGATCACCAAGTTTCAAGATACTTACGATGGCTCTTTTTTCAGCACAATTGAGCTTTTGTGAAGATGGGTAGGTATACCTACAAAAGTACTCTAACGCTCAAGTTAGTAAGGATTTAGGAAGAGTAATAATGTGTATGACATTATTGATGATTATTGTATTTAACATTTATCATGGTGCCCTAGAGTGCATGCATGGCACATGGGCCAAGCCCCTTGCGGGAAGTTCTTACCTATTCTAGCGTAAAACAATATCAGTTTACTCTAGGCCTAAGTACATTATTATCATGTTCTAGGGAGCATCAAAGCTATCTTGCAATTGGATTGCCTATAATGGACTTCAATCTAGGTGTCCTTTTAGGCCATTTAGGCTTGTTATTGTTTTAAGTCGAAGTGGTCCATTTTGACGAGTTGGGCCCTTGAAATCCGGTCCAGAACAAGTATAATCCATTCAAGTGACAAAAAGTTGGAGGGCCTTCAAGAATGTTTTCAACAACATAATGGACCTTTCATGTTTCATCTGAAGAAAGAGTTGTTCAACTACTCTCAAGGGTCCCTTATTGTGAACCACTACTTTACCAAATTAACATCTATATAGGAAGAGCAGGTTGAGTATTATCCCGTTAATTTATTCATATTCTTGTGAAGGGCATAAAACCTCTTCTTGAATACACCCACATAGAATATGTCATTTGCTTGTTGTGAGCCTTAGTGATGCTTTCTCTTGTCTAAGGTCAGATTCTACCACTGATTTGATACATATATATGATGATTTTGATTGAATTATTTATTTAATTCTAATAGATCATTTACTTCTTATTGAAAATTTTGGCTCTAAACTATTATCTTAATGAAATTCTATTTGTTGCTTAAAAGAGAGTTTTTGTCATTGACATACATCAATTACAAAGTTGGAGATGTTACAACATAAAATTTTCACTGATTATATATTTAAACAACTTGAGAGATGTTTCCATCATCAAAGGGAAAGTTTTCCTTCCTAAACTCCTTGCCAAAATGTTCTGTAGTAAGTGTCGCAACCGGGGTCACGACCGGATGGCGAAAAAGAAAATGATCAGAAGAGTCGCCACTATGATTTATTAAGGACAAACTATAGAAAAATCTACGAGTGATGGCCTTGAACCGAGAGAAAGGTTCGGGAGTTATTTACGTGTAGGGAATGTGTTAGCACCCTACACGTCCATCAAAAGATGGTTACCTTTTTATCCTAATGTGTGAAAGTCTTATCTCTTGCTTAGCCATTTTTTTTAACAATAAAAAATAGATTAAATTTTTCTTTAGGTTTTTGAGATCGACAGGGGTGGGCCCTGCTCCTACGTATCCTCTAGTGCAATGAGGAATTCAAACTCACGTAGTTCTTTTTGTAGAAAAACATTTTGTTGGTCGATTGTTTTTTTTATATATATATATATTATTTTATTATTATTATTATATGTATATTTTTTTTATTTTTTAGTATGGTAAAGGTTTACTCAAATAACCAAATGAGAAGTGCATCTAAAGTGGTTATCAATATACCTTTTAAGATTTCAAAATAGTCCAATAGGAAGTGCATCCAAAGTGACTATCTAAAATCCTTAAAAAAAGAAAGTTTAATATTGTAAAACCCTCAATATTGTAAAAAAAAGATTTAACAATTTTGTTCTACTTTCATTATAAAGGCATACTCAATAACCAAATTAGAAGTGCATCCAAAGTGGTTATCAATATACCCCTTTTAAGATTTTATAATAGTCAAATAGGAAGTGCATCCAAAGTGACTACCATTAAAACCTTCGTAAAAAAAATCATTATTTTATTTATTTATTTATTTATTTATTATTATTATTATTATAGAAAATGGATGATAACCAAATAAGAAGTGCATCTTAAATGATTATCACTAATATTAAAAACTTTAATAATGTCCAAATAGGAAGTGCATCCTAAGTGGCTATTATTAAGTTTAATGATTTAAAATTATTTTATTTGTTTATTTAGTCATTTATTTATTAAGGAAAGTTACTTATATTTATTATAAAAGAAATCAAGAGTATTATATAAAAACGTAAATCTATGAATCTAGTTTAATCATCCAAACTTATTATTACTATTATTATTGTTATTATTTCACACATTTCCTTTTTAATTAATAATTGAAAACAAAGCAAAAATAAAAATAAAAAATAAAAAATAAACAAAAAGCTAAAAAGCTAATAATTAACTTGCATGACTTTCGTTCAACTATTTTTTATTTTATAAAGCTTTGCAAAATGATCTTATTCTTTTTGATAAAAATAAAAACGTTAGCAATACTTCTAAAAAAGAAGGCCAATATTGATGAACCTGGCATGTGGAATTCGAAACAGGCCCAACCGAATCCTTACATCTACGACCCTTTTCTTATTAGGTATTTAGTCCACTAATCCAAGGATATTTCAACTTTTTCCTTTGACCACCTAAGAGAAGAAATTCCCTCAGCTGCGGCGTTATAGGTCTGTTCATCTTGCGAAGGTCACGCAACAATGCGAAGGTCACGCAGCAATGCGGAAGCGGGAGGGAATGGTTATCGTGTCTCTCTAACTTCCTAAGCAACAACTCAAAGGTCTCGCAATGACGAAGAGCGCCTACGCGAAATGGCTATCGCAACAGCAATAAGAGGGTACAGAGTTTGAGAGCACGCTGACTCTGTTTTGCATTGTGTCAAGGGCACATATAAGGGAAATCGGTATTGGCTTGTGTCACAGTGATATAGGAAGAAAGGGGATCTCGTGCGAAGACGTCAACCCCAAACTCGTGTCACGACACTGAGTGAAGAGGAAGAAAAAAAAAACTATATGAAAATGCCGACACGAATTAGCGTTACAACGATGGCACGAAAATTGAAGGAACGTGCAAGAACGTGGATTCTGGTCTCGAATTGCCTATTATTTTATTTAGTTATTCATTTATTGTTCTTTTCAGTTCATTATTATCTATATAATCGGATCTTGTTCTTTGAATTTTGAATGGAAAAGTGATTTTGAAAGTGTCTCGGTGATAATGAAGGAGTAAGGATTTGTGTATCTTTGTATCAAGAATATCAACATGCGTGCAGTGAAAAGTGATGTATGTGTGCAAGGTGTTGTTGTGAATGTTCTCGTGACAAGTGTTGTAAGCAAACAGAAACTGAGGATGATATTCAGATAAAGCAGCAACAGAATTAATAAAGAACGAGATGACACTACTTCAACGAAAATAGATCCATGATAATGCGAACCAGAATTCGAACGAGTCAAATATTCATTCAAATCTACACACAGAAATCAGAAAGAAACAGAAGAGGAGTACCTTCGAACTTCGCTAACAAAAGGATAAGTAGAGTAATGTTAGAACGTTGTGAATACGAACGGGAACAACTCTAGGTAGCCACCACCTTGAAGAGTAGTTGTCACTCGAGAATGAAATTTTGTTTTTTGTCCTCCTCTGTCTTCGGCTTCTCTTTGATTCTTTTTTTTAGAAAAGTGAAAAAAAGTGCCGCTTCAAACTTGTATCCTTTATTTATAAAGTCATCAAACTTGCTTTCCACGTTTTTGCCCCTTTTCACTTTTTTTTTTTTTATTGTGTATATTTGTTTTCATTAGGAACAAGCCTTGGGCCCAATGTGTTTATTTTATTGTGCTAGCCTAGCAACCAAAAACCTTTAATTATATTTATTTTATCTACTCTTTTTATTTTTTTTAAAAAAGAAAATACTTACTCCTTATTTTCCTTTTTATCTTCTTTCCTATTTAGATCTAAACTTTTTTTATTTATTTGATGTTACACTTTTTAGTTTTGGAATTTTTTTATTAAAAGGATTATGGGCCTAATGCATGTCTAGCCCAATGAGCGCAAGACAAAAGACCTTTTTTATTATTATTATTATTATTATTTTTAACTGAGTTTTTATTATTTTATATTTTTTGTTGCATGGACTGCTCGGATAAAATTGGGTATTCACAGTAAAGAAGACTAATGCGTTTCAAAGTATATATAAAGTAAGTTTTATCTTCCAGTTAGCATTTATTATAAATATAGTCAAGAATCAAACTTCGGTCATGCTTAAATAACACAATTATCTATCAAATATGTTTTGTTGGTTAGTTAAGCTAAGGGGACACAAACACACACTATTGTGAATTTATCTGCTTATAGTAATATAGAATCTCATATTTACAATCTCTTATTTTTTATACGGTATCCAAAGCTCTTTAAATTCTTGTTTTTTGAAATCATTGTTCCATTTCATCAATGGCTTCCTCTTCTGCTATGTACAACTAGTCTAATCCTGTTTTTTTTCCATCCCTCAAACAGCCCCTAAGAAAACCTCGGTCTAAACTGGGTTTCTCATATTGGTAATGGCATCGTGCCATGAAAATAACCTTGCTAGCATTATAGCGCATGGTTTTGTTGATAACTCCATAACTCTGAACGAACATCTGCTCGTGGTTTAAAAGAAAATTCATTCTCATCAACACCCATTACAATTTGGAGATATTACATTTTATGCTTTCACTTATTTTTTTCCCCTTCTTTTTTGAAGTTTATACACATAAAAAAGTGAAAACAAAAAATAAAAAATTATATTCACCTACACAATTTTATTTTTTTTAAAAAAATAAAAACAACAATCGTTTTCTTAAACCAAATTACCCCTAAATTTTTCACATTGATCACACACACAACTTAAACAGCATTAGAGACCTTTCCATCATCCAAGAGCAAGGCAACACGGTCCTTCTCAAACTCCTCTGCAAGCTCACCATGATTAGCCTTGCAATATATGTACAAGAGCGTATTGACCGAAATGTAAGAAAGCATAAACACCACAAGGAAACAAGATTGCGACACAACGAATGCCCAATTGCTCAACACAGAAACCCAATTGTCCTTAATTCCATTAGAACCCGACGTCAAAAGTAAGCAGTTCCACACAATGATCCCTCCGAAGAACCCATAGAACAACAAAGAAGATAGAGCCACCCGTTTCATTCCGCTGATCAACCTCGCACTTCTCCTCAGGGGCTCCAAACCCCAACATGATTCCACGACCACAATCGCAGGCACCAAGGTCCAGTTAACATGCAAATATATCAGCACAAGCACCAAAGGAAGCGCAACAAAGAATCCAATGATGTAAGGGGACGAGTATGGAATTGTTACATGGACAAACTCAGTCCCGAGAATGAGAAGAACCAAGAGAAGCCCATAGAGAAGCGAGATGAAGAAGAAGATGACTTGGGAAACGATGGTTGTGGCTAGGAGGGGCAAGAAGGAAATGGAGATGGACTTGATGGCGGATACGAGCTTCACGGGTTGACCGTGGAAGAAGTGGAAAACGCTATAGGTGATGCTGATGACTCCACAGTTGGACAAGACCAAAGCGAAAAGGGAATACAGGAGATGAAAGAAGAGAGTGTGGGGTCGGTGGTTTGTTGTTGGAGATGGGTGAGGGATGTTGCTGTGGAAAGGGTTGTAAAGGTGGGAACGGGGGGGAGAGAGGAGGAAGAAAAAGGAGAAAGGGAAGAGGAAGACGAGGGAGAGAGTTTGAACGTGACGAGAGTGTGCTTTGAGGATGTTCCTAGATTCAGAAATGACGTTCCAGAGGTTGTTTGGGGCCATTGCGAGGATACAATTTTGCAAGGATGACTTTTGTTAAGTATTTGACCCTCTTATTTTCGATTTTATAAAGAAATCTTCAGCGTTGACTTGGCGTACAAACGCGTTTTATTTAAGAGGTTTGCAGGTTCCCAGAAGCCTGATCAGAAAGGAAACGACTTTTTCAGCGAAAAAAAATAGAGAGCAAATTACTTTAAAATATTAGGTTAGAAAACGGAAATATGCAAAAATATATTGCTTATATGTTATGGTTTTGGCTATAATTGACAGTAGGGTGCCAGATGATAATAGTTGGCTCAAAAAATAGGTTTGATTCTAATTAAAAAAAAGTTCATAATAATTACCTAGAAAGAAGTTTGCTCACTCAAGTATATTAATGTACCGACTTAATACTTTTTTTTTCTTAAAATATCAAATAAAAATTAATATATATATATATATATATATATATATATATATATATATATATATATATATATAATGTGTAAGAAAATATGGTTATTTTTTATTCATTTTGGTATAAATTACATGTATCTTTTTTGAAGGCAATCATGTTCGAGCCTAATAGGATTATTATAGACAGTAAAACTCTTTTAGATAAGACTACTATGAACAACAAAACTATTTCTTTAAATGTTTAATACAACTACATACTCAAAACTTAACTTGAAATTACTAATTAAATTAGATCGACCCAAATATATGACTTTTTGATGACTAAATTTGTCGTATATCAGTAATTTATGGCGGAGTTTTGAAAATGGAGCAATGAATTATGGACGACTTCTACAGTGAACCACAGATGGTTCACCGATGGACCACTAATTTAAACTGTTAGATATATGAATAAAAAAAATCAATGGTTGAGATTGTAATCAGATCAACAAATCTTAACCGTTAATTTTTGTATACATATATCTAACGGTTTAAATTAATAGTCCATCAATAGACCAACTATTTGATGGTCCACCTTAGAATTTGACAATATCAGCAAATTATTGAAATTTTAGGTCGGACTTCTCCACCGTTGAACTGTCAATTGCAGAAAATAACAAAACACCTAAATATGATATTTTGTTGCCAAATTTTAAAATTACAATTCCTCCACTCAGCTTTGACGAAGCAGCAACCGACAGTAAGTGCCACGTGGAAGTTAGTGCAGGACAAAAGTAAAAACAGCTTATGGTTTAAAAGAAAAATTCATTCTCAAGGCATCCATTACAAAGAGATGTTACAGGGTCATTCTAGCATGCGGAAGTTTAACACTTCCCTAACAATGGAGAAGTTGACTTTACCTTTGATTAGAGGTTATTTCCGGCTTTAAAGAATTATATATTAACACCTAAAAAATGTTTAAATTACAAAAAAAAGAATAGAGAATAGTTATTTTTGAAAACAGGAGGGGAAAAAAAAAGGATAACCACCGTACATCCACCGTTGACGGTGGTCCACTAAGCTTACAGTGAATATGTGTCGTAGAGTTTGTGGTCATGGATTTTAAGTGTTTAGTCATCGAGCTCTGTCTCGTAGTGCTAATTGAATGTCGCGGCGTCCTGTTTGACATCGTAAAGAGTTTGATTGCGCTGCAATGGACGAAGGCGGACCAATACAACGACATTTTGAATCGCCGCACAATGATGTGAACAGTGGCACTGCAATGGGCATTGCTTTTTGAGTGGGGGCTGTATGTTCACTGTTCCGGTGCTCCCGATGAGGCACATGATGTTTAGATAATTTTAGCGGTTTTAGAGTTTATCAGAAAAATAAAAATTATTAAATGCGTGTCTAGAAATTTAATATATATTTTTAGAAATAAATTAAACTAAATACATATTGAATTTTAAAAACAATTATTTAATTTAAAAAATTTTCTTAGATTATTACAAAAAAATTAGGGATTATTTTTAGAAAATAAAATAAATCAATAGATACTTAAAAGAATATATTTAAGATTAGAAGAAAAATTAAGTACTTTCTTATGTTAAACTGCTCACTTTGTCCATTTCTTAATTGTTTATGTACTTATTCATACTGTACAAAAAAATACAACATGTTAAACTATCTCTCTTAAAACGTAAAAAAGATAAAAACAAAGATTAAAATTTAATATAATTAACTTAGGTTAATGATGAGCAAACGTAAATTCAATCAATTTTTTTTTAATGTTTCATATTTGAGTTTACAGAAACTTATTAATTATTTTAATATAAGGAAGGACTTTGGCATCTAAAATGAAATTATTTTGTTATATATATATATATTATATATATATCTATAAAGATAATATATATATCTATATATATATCTATATATAGATTATATTTGTTAATGACAAAAGAGTTAAAGATCAATTTTTTAAATAAGTTCTTTTTAATAGAACAAAAAAACAATTATAACAAAAAGTAAGGGTGTTACATATCATGCTTGAGATGTCTTAAAGTCTTGATAGTATTTTTATCTAACAAAATATGTGACAAACAAAACTTAAGGCTAGTTGACAAAGAAAATTGGTTAAGACACATCAAGTGACTTTTACTATTTTTTTTTTTTTAAAGCAGAGACATGCAAAGACATCACAATAATAACTACAATCTCAATTTTTAAAATAAGTTCAAAATAATGTATATTTTATATTTTTATACATTGTTTATTTCATTATTATTTAAAATTAAAAATATCAAAATATGAATAAAATAAACATAATCAAAACATATAAATATTTATATATTTTAAATATAATTTACCAAAAATTGTTTTAAATATAGAAATTGTATAGACTCTATTTATAATTATAAAAACTTGGTTAAATTAATCAGTAGGTCCTTGAACTATTTAAAATTTTTTAATTAGGTCCCTAAATTAAAAAAATTATAATTGGGTCCTTGATCTAGTAAAATTTTTGTAATTGGCGGCTTAAAACTACCAAAAAATGATAATTTGTGACAGTTTTAAAAGTCTTAAGAATTTAATTACAAAAATTTTATAAAATCAAAAACCTAATTACAATTTTTTTTAGTTTAGAGACCTCATTAAAAATTTTAAAATATTTCTAGAACCTCTTGATTAATTTAACCTAAATTTTTTTACTTAAAACCTTTACAATAGGTTACTAGTCACCAATCCTAACCATTAGATTATCAAATTAATATATCTATGGTGAATAAGTAGCTTCTCCATTTATTCACTTTCCCATGTTATACGTTCCCCATGTTGAATAAGTAGCGTCCCCATGTTGGGGGCCATCTCCGGGTGAGAGAATAACAGGGAAGTGAATTTGCAAGGATGAGTTTTGTTTCAAGTATTTGACATTCGTTTTTATAAAGAAATTTTGAGTCTTGACTTGACTTGATTTACTAACGCGTTTTGTAGGTTCCTAGAAGCCTGATCATAAAGGCAAAGAGCGTGTGTGCATTGCATTTCACAAGTTGTTCAATGCCCCCTTACGTGACTGAGAAAAATTGGCGGATTGACGTTGAACGGGATTTGTAACTGAAATACAAAACACTTAAAAGATTTTTTCAGCAGAAAGAAAACAGGCAAGAAATATGTTAAATTTTCTTTTAATAATAATAATAATAGAAAGAAGTTTGTTCACACAAATAGATTAATGTTCCAGCTTAAAACCTTTTTCCCCCCTTAAAATATCAACTAAAAACAAACATATAAAATATGTAAGAAAATATATATTGCTTTTTTATTGACTTTTCGACGACTAAACTTTTATCGTTTGAAATAAGGTAATTTCAATAAATAATGGCTAGTTTTGAAAATGGAGCAATGAATCTTGACAATATCTACAAATTTTTGAAATTTTAATATTAATTGGACTTCTCCATGGTTGAATTTTCGATCAGTACATATATAATAAAATTATTAATTTTTATAATAACTTTAAAAGCGAAATTCTAATCACATCGAGTTTGAAATGAGATTATAAAATTGGATTTCCTTTTCGCGTCATATGTGGATTTTATTTACTTTTCTTTTTGTTCTTCCCGGTTTAATATTTGTTCTCGAAATTCTTCGTTTTTGTGCAAAAGCAAATTCTCTAAATTGTTGACCAACTTTTCCTTTAATGATAGATGTAAGAACACTTTTCTAAAGATGCCTTATCACAATTAGGATGATTTCCAATGGATTGATAATGTAAAATTTTTTACGTTGACAAGATATAAAAATTAAACTCTTATAAAATATGATATTTTGTTACCAAATTCCAAATTTATACTTTTATTTTTAGAAATATTTTTAAATTATTTTTTAAGAGTAATTGTTTCAAAATGGGTTCTTAGAGAAGCTAAATATATTAGCAGCGTGCCTCCTCAAAACCATATGTTACCATTTTGATGCACTAGTGTTTGACATAATGAGCAATTGATATCTCCCAAATGCACTTAGTAGATATGCACATTAGTATTGCTACCACTTGTACACCTTAATCATGATTGAGACACATCATCATGTCAAAAGACCTTTAAGGCAACTGAGTCTTAAGTTGAGATGCCTCAAATGATTTGGATCCACTTAGCATCTCTTCCCATATGAATGCACATCATGAGTCTATAGTCAAACCATCAACGCAAGTACTAATCACTACTAGAATTTTTCTGATTATATACAACTTTTCTTGCAGATTTTGGTTCTCAACTAATATTTCCACGGGATAATTAGTTTCCAGTGGATTTTGAGACCCACAGGAAATTTACTACGAATATTTTCCACAACAAATATACAAACTTGGTGACAACATATTTTCTTAGAAAATTAGCATTTAAGGAAATTTTTTATGAATTTTCGTGTGAAAAAAATACACAAGCAATTTTCCTGTAGAAAAATTTGCAAGTAAATTTCTAGGTAAGTACAACAAACAAGTTCTATAAGTAAATCTACATAAAATTTCTACAGGTTAATCCACTAGTTTTTTTGGTGTGAAAAAAATTGTACATAAATCCGCAAGAAAATTTTACAAACCATTTTTGAAGATTAAAAATATTTATATAAATTTATTTTTTTATTTTATAAATAATGTATAATTCTAGAAGTTTTCAATATTAGTATTCTTTTATTATAATAATGAATTTTTTATTTATTTATTAAATAATAATGAAATTGTAAATTATATTATTATTATATAATATAACATATATATATCATATAAAATAATTACTATTAATAGTATATATACACACGCACACGCATACTTATAATAATAATAATAATAATATTAATATTTATATTATATAATTTAACATTTATAATATATAATAATAATTAAAAAAATGAAAATTACTATAATATATTTATTATTTATGATGGCCATAGATGGATTTCTTTAATTTGTATATCATAGATTTTGAATTACCTAAAACAAAGTTTTTGGTTGCATCAAATAGATCATTTCATCTATGTTGCCACTTAGAAATGTAGTTGTTGGATGACCAATGTCGGATGAAGCAAATACTATTTATATGAATATGTGAAGTGCAACGATAGTATGTGAATGTGTGTGAATAAAAGCGATGGTTTTGGTTTTAGATACAACAATTGTAGTAGTTGAATAAGTAATAAAGTGATAAGTAGAATTGTTCTTTCCCCTCGAACCTATTATCAATTACCATGTAATTGTTACTAAGTGCAAGTCAAGTGAATCACAAAATTAAGTTTCATTATTTAGTGTTTTAATAAATAAAAAAAATCTAATTCTTACACAAAAAAAAAGGAATAAAAGTATAGGTCATGATGTCTTTGTTTCATAACTCTAAGATAGCAACTCCATTAAGATTATCAGTCAATCACATTGAATTGACATTTGAGTCTACTAAGGTAAATTAATTTGAATTCTTTGGCAACTAAACCTTTGTTCACTAAGAGTTAAGAACACTAATCCCTGAGGTGTAATTAATTAGCGACAAGCCTTAAGTACAAAGACTCAAAAAGATGCACAAAAAATCAAGTTTCTATCCTTAGAATCCACAATATACATGTCTTAAATTCTCATGTTCCTACTAATTAAAAAACTAATTTTTCTGATTGTCACCTCAAGTAAGTGATCATTCAATTGATTTCTATGACAAAGAAAGTACTAAGCATGGACAATTAAGATTAATTGCAATGTACGAGTCAAGAATACATAAAAAAACAATGCATCAAAGAATATAAAATCAAAGTATCTAATTACTACAAAAGAATTAAAACAAAAAATGAAATATTCTTAAAACAAGAACCAAAACAATATAGAGAGAATTGAAGATGTAATCCATATAATTTTCACAATTCATTCCCTTGGTAATTCTCTAATGAAGAACAACAAAAATTTCTGTTTCAAACTTTGCTTTGGCGCATGGAATGAAGAAAATGGCAAAAAAATCTTTGAAAAGTCTCTAAAAAAATAGTGTTAGAACACGTATTTATACTTTATAGTATTAGAATTCAAGGCCATCGCCCAATGTTGCAAACCCATTGTTGAGCGATATTGTATTAAACTCTAGCAGTAATGGTAATGTAACTATTTCTATTAAGTTAGTTACAACTCTTCACTGGGCGATACGTGATTGGGCGATGCGACTACCACTAGGAGATGCTACTAGGAATTTTCAAATCTTGCATTTTTTAATTAACACAAATTTATTAATATATTATATTTTCAAAGTTCTAAGTAATATTTAGGGGTGTTTATCGGATCAGATTTACCTAATGAACTCGACAATTCAAACCAAACCAATTAAATTGCTTCGGGTTGCTTCGGTTATTGATTCTTTTTACTTCAAATATGAACCAAACCAATTATAATTGGTTTGGTTATCAGATTTATCTTTTTTCAATCTGAATCAATTCAATCAATTATTTTTTTAACTTTTAGATTAATATATTTTAAACTTAGATCTTAAATTTTGCTTCAACTTCTGTATTTTTTTTCCTTTTTATTTATTTCACTTTTTTATGATCTTATCTAATGTTATCAAATGTCTTAATTTGGTCATGTTTATTATAAATTTTTTATCATATTTTATGTAAAGAAATTAATAATATATGTAAAGTGATAATTATAGAAAAATTAAATATTTTAAATAAAATAAATAATTAGTTATTAAAAAACAAGAAATAATTTTACCTTGTATTAATATAAAATTAAAAATTTATATAAAATAGACAATAAGTATAAATAAAATCTTAAAAAATATAATAATTTATTTTTTTATTATAACCAGATGAGCCGAACCAAACTAACTCGATTTTAATTAGTTTGGATTAGTCAAAAAAATTTCAAAATCTGAACCAAACCAATCAAATATAATTGGTTTGGATTTAATTTTATCCTAAATCCAAACTAATCCAATATGTGAACACCCCTAGTAATATTCCTACTATTTACAAAATTCTACTATTTATTGTATCAATTGTGCGTGATTTCTTTTTAGTTTGTGAAAACCCTTTAAATGAGAAAATGATCTAGAAAATCAAATTAGAGTTCAAAACTTATAAAACGCTTACCTTTAATTGAATGCACAAAATTAAGACAACTTTAAAAATTTTTGTTTTACCCCACTTAAACAATCTAAGAAATAATTATATGGTAAATATACTTTTTGAAAATCTTGAAAACAAATTTTATTATTTTTTTAAAAAATGACCAAAAAAATATAAAAATATTATTATTTTTTTAACTTGACAAGGGTGATCCACTTACCCTCTACGTGTTTTCTCAGGAGAAATAGGGAAAGCAAAGATACGTAGTTCTTAAGTCATGTGTTTGTTATTACCTTTTTTTTTTTTTAAAAGCCAAAGGAATTTAAGGATTGTGATTTTCATAATAATCAAATAAAAAGAAGAACCAAAATTGTTACCAGTAACAATCAATTTTTTATATATTTTAAAAAATATGTGAATGGCTGGTGTTAAATTTTGGAAATTGCTCATAATAACTAAACAAGAAGTAGATCAAAAGGGTTTGTTGTTAACAACCTATTTTACTTTTAAAAGTTGTCCATGATAACCAAATAAAAAGGAGAACTGATATTTGTACAATACAACCAAAAGAGAGAAAAAGAAAAGAAAAGAAATAAGTTCGAAATATAATAAATGATATGATAAAGAGATATAGACACAGAAAGTAGATCTGAAGTAGTTATCACTAACAATCTAAAATTGTTCGAAATAACTAAACAAAAAGTAGATCCATAGTAGCTATTGCTAACAACCTATATTATTTTTAAAGTTGCTTGTGATGATCAGTTACTTGTGATGATCAAACAAGAAGTAATTATCACTAACAACCTGTTTTTTAATTTTGAAAGTGGCTCGCAATAATTAAATAAGAATTAAATTCAAAGTGATTATCGCCGGTAACTTTAACTATTCAAGATTAATAATTTACTTATTAAGTTTATTTATTGTAGAATAATACTTAATTTATTAATATATAATTAAAAATATATGTAATTTAAATAAAATGAATGTTCATTAATTCTATTGTTAATAATATGTGCTTTATTTTTTAAATACATTAAATTAAATAGTTATTTTATTAAACTTATTCAATTTTAAATAGTATATAATTTTGTCTTTTTAAATATTTATTTTGTAATTAATGCCAAAACTATGTTAAATAGAGAGAGAGCTTTGTTGTCCATAATAATTTTATCTGACTCGGACAAAATTGTCTCTAATAAAGAATACCTAAGGTCTCAAACAAAAAAAAAATACTAAAGTATTAATATGAAAAGCATGAGACAAAGAAAAAGCGGAAACAAAATAAAACAAACATTAGCAGCAAAATATAACGAAGCAAGCATATTAACATCGGATGAGAAAAGAAAAAATAAAATAAAATAAAAATGAATGCAAAATAAAATAAAAAAAATGGACTACAACTAATTTGCTAAATTGTCCAATTACACATGCTTATGCCTATTGTTATTAGAAATTATCATAAGCACAATTTGAGTAAGACAGCATTTACACAGACAACATTTACACACAAAATGCAATGATAAAGAGACGATTTCAGATTCTTACCTCTTGCTGTCGCTGAAGCAGAAATTCTGAACTTTTTTAAATCTCTTGTTTGATGTCTTTGCTTCTGTTTTTAATTCTACTCTACAACTTCTCTCTCTAAATATTAGAAATTCTTAGCAGAATGCAATACTCTTCGTTATAGTAATTACAGTTTTTCCCGATCTCTTTTCTTTCTTGTTCTTTTCTCCCCTAAAATTCCTACCCTTATTTATACTAATAATTCTAACTAAATAAGCAATCAAAACACAAAATACAAAAACTAAGAAATAATCCTAAATATATAATTCACAAAATATTAGAAAATATGGAAATCAAGAATTAATTCCAAGTAATTATATAAGGAAACAAGTCACAAATAATAGTAAATGAGAAAACAAGTCACAAAATGTTAGAAAAAAGGAAAATAAAAATTAATCCTAAGAGATAATTTTTTTTAAGATATAATATTTTATTCACTGAATATCTCAGATAAAATGAGGTATTCATATATGTAAAATTTAGTGTTAACTTCATTAACTAAAAATGAAAAATAATGACTTAATTAATATTTTAGGTCTTTTCAAATTTTTTTTTTCATTTAATCCCTTATTTTTAATTCTTTTACAAATAAATCATCTATAAAATGATTTTTGTTATTAATTAATCTCTCCATTAGTATTTTTTTTTTTTTTAATTGTAAGTGCCACCCCTCCACTCAACTTTGATGAAGCAGTAAAAACAACCTCTCACCTTCTCGTTAGCCTCGGGGCCAGTGGCATGTAAAAGCTAGTACAGAACAAAAGAAAATCAACTTACGATTTGAAAGAAAAATTCATCTTCATCTCATAACAAAAGAAAATCAGTGCGACGAGAAAGTTAGTGCATAACAAAAGAAAATGAGCTTATGATTTAAAAGAAAAACTCATTTTCATCAGTATCCATTACAAAGAGATATTATTACAACATAAAAATTTAGACAGGTGATTGACCAATCTGGTGTTTTTTCACAAATTATTCACCAAAATGGATAGTTTTGAACTACCGGTAGTTGTTTTCTGGCGCTTTCCTCACATGCTATCAAAATTAAACAGCCCCATGAGAGTAAATTGTTTCAAAACAAACATTTTGATAAATAGTTAGCAAAAAAACAGTCGTTTTGGTCAATCATCCAAAAATTTCACATTTACTCCTCGATCGATAACTTAAACAGCATTAGGTACCTTTCCATCATCCAAGAGCAAGCTAACGTAGTCCCTCCCAAACTCCTCAGCAATCTCACCGTGATTAGCCTTGCAATATATGTACAAGACCGTATTGACCGCAATGATAGAAGGCATAAGAACCATGGCAAGGAAACAAGATAGCGACACAAAATATACCGAAATGAACACCACATAAACCCAACTGTCATTAATTCCATTAGAACGCGTCGTAAGAAATAAGTAGTTCGACACAGAGATCCCCGTGAAGAATCCATAGAAGAACAAGGAAGATAGTGCCACTCCTTTCATTCCCCTGATCAACCTCGCACTTCTCCTCAGGGGCTCCAAACCCCAACCTGATTCCACGACCACAACCACAGACACCAAGGTCCAGTTAACTTGCAAATATATCAGCACAAGCAGCAGAGGAAGCGCAACAAAGAATCCAATGAAGTAAGGGGACGAGCATGGAATTGTTACATGGACAAGCTCGGCCCCGAGAATGAGAAGAACCAAGAGAAGCCCATATATAAGCGAGATGAAAAAGAAGATGACTTGGGAAACGATGGTGGTGGCGAGGAGGGGCAAGAAGGAAGTGGAGATGGACTTGATGGCGGATAGGAGCGTCACGGGTTGGCCATAAAAGAAGTGGAAAACGCTATAGGTGATGCTGATGACTCCACAGTTGGAGAAGACCAAAGCGAAAAGGGAATATAGGAGAGACAATACGAGAGAGGGGTTGGTGGTTTGTTGATGGGTGTGAGAAGTGTTGGTGAGGAAATGGTTGGAGAGGGTGGGATAGAGGATGGAGAAGGAGGAGAAGGGTAAGAGGAAGATGACGGAGAGGGTGTAGAAGTGACGACGGTGTGCATTGATGATGTGCTGAGATTCAGAAATGAAGTCAATGAGGCTTTTGGGGGCCATGTCCAGGGGAGAGAATAACGGGGAAGGGAATTTGCAAGGTTAAGATTTGTTTCAACTATTTGATCCTCTTGATTTCGTTTTTATTAAGAAATTGAGGAATGCAACACAAACTGTATCACATTTTTTTTTAACTTTTTATTATTAATTAAAATTTGTTAAAAATTATAAAATTATGAATGAAGTTTATTAAATAAAATATAAGATTTATAAATTTTTTATAATTTTTAACAAATTTCACCCAACAAAAATTAAAAAAAAATGCATTAAAAAAGAATGTACCAAAAAATGTCCTGCTAACATTTTAAAATAATAATAATAATAATCTTGACTTGACTTGACTTAGAAAGCGTTTTCATTTTTTTAAAGATTTGTTTTGTAGATTCCTAGAAGCAAAGGAAATGACTTTTTCAGCACAAAGGAAAGAGGCAAGAAATACGTTAAATTTTCTTTAAAATATTATGGTAAAAAATTGAAATATGCAAAATTATATTGCTTATAGTTACATGTTATGGATTTGGCTATAATTGACAGTAGCGTGCAATTGATAACGGTTGGCTCAAACAAACGGTTTGACTTTAATAAAAAAAATGAAGTTAATAATAATATTAATACTACCGCCCCCGAAGTGAAAACAAACATTTAAAGTATGTAAGAAAATTTATATTGCTTTTTATTGACTTTTTGACGACTAAACTTTCGCCGTCTGAAATAAGGCAATATCAATAAATAATGGGCTAGTTTTGAAAATGGAGCAATGAATTATGACAATATCTACAAATAATTGAAATTTTAATTAAGGACTTCTCCATATACTTGAACCTTCAATAATGAATACATTATCTGCCATATATACTAAAACTAGCATAATAATCCGTGCTTTGCACGGGTGTTAGGATTATAATCTACAATTTTTTATATTATTATTATTTTTAATGTATTACTCAATTATTTTTAATATTTATATAAGTATATATTAGTAGATATGTATATAAATATATAAAAATAATAATGAACATTGATGTATATATATATTCAAATAATTTTATATTTATTTACATCTTATATCATTTTAATTTATATGATGAATACAAAAATAAGATAATTACTAGTGTAAAAACTATATACGATGTCAACTTTTTACATCAATTTTCTAGCAATCGATGTAAAACAAAAACACAATAGTAATTTTGTAATAAACAGCAAAAGTTTTGCATTGATTGCTAAACAACTGATGTCAAAAACACTTTTTACATCGGTTAACGCAATAAACCGATGTAAAAAGTCCATTTTTACATTGGTTGTTCAGCAGCCGATGTAAAATCCCTCCCTACGAAAATTAAAACCCAAGTTCCCTCATTGGTAGACCACTGCACGCAAAACACATATACACGACTCACCACGCTCTAACGATGCCCATCAGCAACCCTGCCACCATCACCGACGATACCCACCACTAATGCGCCACCAGCACTGTCACTGAGGGCACCACCCCTGACGGCAACCAACCTCCTCATGTACGCATCGAGCGAGAACCGCGCAAATGATGACGAACATGCTTATGCCTACTGGACCATCGTCGACGACCGTCCCCACCACCATCCTTCACCACCGACCACCGGGCACCCACCAATAGCCACCACCATACATTCTCTCTCTCTCTTTCTCTTTTTCCTTGTTCTTGCTTGGGCTAATTATGCAAGGGTGATTATGATGAGCTTTTTATGGGCTGATGATATTATTAACAATGGTCAAAATAAACCTTAAAAGAGGAGCTATAGTTTGTTAGTCCCCATTTTTAATCTACTTTAACAAAATTTCTGTTAGAGTTTTTTGTTAGTTGATTATATTATTAACAATGGTTAAAAGAAACCTTAAGAGAGGAACTACAATTTGTCAGTCCTCAATATGTCTAAAAATAGATTAAGTGGAGTACTTTTTGTAAAAGAGTTCATGTATTGCAATGTAAAGTGTCAAGGACATAGGCTTATTCATCTCAATGACAATAGCTTCTTCATGCTATAATGACCATTGGATATAATGTACAGTCATGTAGATTGTCGACAGAAGTATTCTACTTGCAAACCCTATTTGCATTGCCAATATCTTTTTTAATAAAGAACTTTAGACCTTCCTTAGTAACCGAAATGAAAACTTAAGCATGCATGCATCACAAAATACCAACATGTGATAGTTGTCCACCCCTTAAGCTTTTCAATGACAAAGACATGTAGGTATACAATAATCCCAACTTTATTGATGAATTAGAATCCTTTGCTTGGTGCTTACTTTATAAATTGTACGTTTAATGACTATGCTTTATATTCAAGTTAAGCATGTTTGTACAAGTAGGACATGTTTTAATTTTGTTGTCAAATATTATAATTATATGCTTATAATTGTGTGTTTAAATGCATTATGAGTGAACCTTAGTTTCCCATTTGAAATTCTATACAATGATTAAAGTGCTAATTGTTGTATTAAAACTTGAATTGTCCGGTTGGATAGTTTGAAAAGTTTCATTTTTTTTATACTTGATTAATATGTAGATGTTAAGTCTCTTCTTAAATTTGACGAAATTTCTATTTAGTGCATTTCCTATTGTGTCTCTAGGTGCATACTTGATTATGGTGGATTTGATGTTGCCACTTTCATTTTGTGTACTTGGAGACCAATGCAAAATGCTGCAGAAATTTTGTCAAATTTAATATGAGACTTATCATGTACGTATCAATCAAGAATTAAAAAATGTCTTACTGAATGGGATAAGGCCACACCTTTAAAAAAAGTGAGATTTACATGCATGACTATATGTTTGTATGTTTCACAGATCGTAGTTATGGATCAAAGTTGGATGAATGCAAGTCGCATAAGTGATTAGTATGGGAATGAAGTTGAAGAGTTTTTGAAATTTGCTAAACAAAATGTTTCTAATAGTAATGGAAGTTATTATTATCCTTGTGTTAGTTGTATGAATGGGAGACGACTAGAAGTTGAGTTAATACGGGGACATCTTCTCTGTGATGGGTTCTTTAAGAGTTATACAATATGGAAATGGCATGTTGTATTGTTAAACATTCCAAATGTGTCTTAAACAAAGCAAGTTGATGTAGATCTATATATGAACGATCGATTGAAAGATATGATTTTGGATGTTGGACAACAAGCTTTTTAGCGAGCACATGTGTACAACACTTTGTCTAGTGATGCTGAGAAGCCTTTGTATCCGGGTTGCACTAAATTCACACGGTTGTCAATGGTGTTAAGATCGATAAATGTCAAGGCAAGAAATGGGTGAAGTGATAAAAGCTTCACTGAATTGCTTAAGTTGTTGAAGGACATGCTTCCAAAAGGTAACACATTGCCGACCTGAACTATGAGGCGAAGAAGGTATTGTTTCCAATGGGATTGGAATACAAGAAAATATATGCATGTCCTAATGATTCTATATTGTATAGAAAAGAGTATAAAGAGTTGCATAAGTGCCCCAAGTGTGGGGTATCATGCTACAAAGTGAAGGATAGTGACGATAATAGTAATGAGAGCATAAAGGAGGGTCCCTCTGCAAAGGTGTTATGGTATCTTCCAATAATTCCAAGGTTTAAGCAATTGTTTGCGAATGCAGATGACTCAAAGAACCTTACGTGGCATGCAAATGAGAGAAAATGTAATGGACAACTTCGTTATCTAGCTGCAATGAAAGAAAATTGATTATTTGTTTCCAGCTTTTGGAACTAAGGTAAGAAACCTTAGGCTTGGACTTATTACTGATGGAATAAATCCTTATGGTAACTTATCCAGTAAGCAAAGTTCATGGCCTATTCTCTTAATAATATACAATCTACCTCATTAGTTGTGCATGAAACGAAAATATGTTATGTTACCTATAATGATTTCAAGCCCAAGATAGCCAGAAAATGACTTAGGATGTTTACCTATGTCCCTTGATTGAAGATTTAAGAATGCTATGGGAGGAAGGTATTGATGTGTATGATGGGTATTGCAATCAAAATTTCATGTTGCGTGCAATGTTATTATGTACCATTAATGACTTTCCAACATATAGGAACTTGAGCAGCATAACGTATGCCCTATTTATGAAGAAGACCATGCTACCTACAACTAAAACATGTAAAGAAGACAGTTTACACTAAGCACCGAAAATTTCTCAAGCCTAATCATTCATATCATAGACTAAAAAAACCTTTTAATAGATGCTAAAAGGATGGTATTGCACCACCTGCCTTAACTAGTGAGCAGGTTTATGAACGCGTGAAGGACATCAATGTTGACTTTGGAAAAACCCAAAAGAAGGCTATTAGGAAAAACATGTGGAAGAAGAGGTCGATATTCTTTGATCTTCTATACTAGTGCAATCTAGATGTTAGATATTGTATCGATGTTATACATGTGGAGAAAAATGTCCGTGATAGTGTAATTGGCATGCTTTTAAACATTAAGGGGAGACAAAAGATGGTTTGAATGCTTGTTAATATTTGGTTGAGATGGGTACACGCTTGTAGTTAGGTTCGCAATTAGTAGATAAGCAGACATATTTGCCCCCAACATGTCATACCTTGTCAAGAAAGTAGAAAACAAGTTTCTGTAAGTGTCTATAGGGCGTAAAAGTGCCACAGGGATACTCTTTAAATGATATTATTGCCTTGTGTCAATAAAAGATATCAAATTAGTTGGTTTGAAGTCTCATGATTGCCACGCCTTGATGCAATAACTCCTACCAGTGGTTATTCGTGACATATTACCTAAAAACGTTAGACATGCCATAATGTGACTATGCTTATTCTTCAATACTATATGCAACAAAGTCATTGAACCCCAGAAGTTGGATGAGTTAGAAAATGAAGCGCTATTATTTTATGCCAGTTGAAAATGTATTTTCCTCTTTCGTTCTTTAACATCATGGTTCACTTAACAGTGCATCTAGCGAGGGAGATTAAAATGTGTGGCTTGGTTTATTTAAGGTGGATGTACCCAATTGAACGATACATGAAGATCTTGAAAGGGTACATGAAGAATCCATATCGTCCAGAAGCATCTATTATTGAGAGTACATTGCAGAAGAAACCATTGAATTTTGTATAGAATATTTGTCACAAGCAAAAGCTCTAGGGCTTCCTAAATCTCGTCATTAGGGAAAATGTAGAGATCATGGTATAAGAGGTGTAAAAGTTGTCACCAACAGTTGGGAGGAAGTGCTTTAAGCGCATTTGTATATATTAAATAACACTGATGAGGTTCTCCTTTACTTATCTTCTCACAAAACCCTTGTTAAGACAAATAACCTTTGAATGAATGAAAAATCAATGTTGAACAAGCATAACAAGACTTTCTTAAATTAGTTTAAAGAAAAAATTGACGATGATGATGGTGTTTCTGATACGTTAAAATGACTAGCACATGGGCCTAACCTTGATGTCATAACTTATATTGGATACGATATCAATAAGTATTCCTTTTGCACAAAGTCATAGGATGACAAGAGTACCATGCAAAACAATGGGATTACTCTTCAGATTGAGTCTATGTACTTCTTTAGTTCAAAAGATAAAAACCCCGCTATGGCATTCATAAGTTACTTTGGAGTCTTTGAAGAGATTTGGGAGGTTGATTATGTTACATTTAGGGTGCCTATTTTTAAGTGTAAGTGGGTTGACAGTAACACTAGTGTGTAAATCGATGAATTAGGATTTACTTTGGTAAACCTTCACAAGGTAGCTTATACGGACAAGCTTTTCATCATGGCATACCACGAAAAACAAGTGTTTTATGTCAAAGATCCTTGTAATGAAAGGTGGTTATTCGTTCTCCAAAGAATATGCATGCATAGTCCACATGAAAATGAAGATTCCACACTTGATATTTCTGACACTCCTTCTTTTTCAACATGAATGCCTACTATCATTGAGGAAAATGAAATGGACGATGTACATGCTAGTCATGATTATCATAATGAAGGGATATGAGAGAACATTCCTACCTAATTGTGTAAGAAATAAGTTATGTTTATCTTGTTATTTAATTTAATCATGTTTTCATTATTTTTATCAAAAGGGAACCTTACATTCATATGTTTTTTAATCAGTATTGTGTTCACATATAATATTTTGGAGCGTATCGCGCGACTCACAACAAAATCAAACAAGCTTGAATGGATTTTTCCCAAGGTAAGTAGTAATTATATCCCGACATTCAAAAGCACATTAATTATATATAGCTTTACTGTTTATGATCTAATATTACGTTATTATATGTTGCAGTTATTCGCCAATTAGCAACTATTGGGTGATGAAGCAATTATTTATAAATTACTTCCCAAAATTTATTATGTTTATTTAGAAATGTATTTAAGATAGTTTAGAATTGTATTTTAGAGTTAGTTGTATGTGAAATTTATATGTTTGTTTAGAATGTATTAGGGTGCAGTTGCTAACAATTGTAGATGAAATTTATATATGTTTAGAATCAATTTAGATAGTTTAGAATTGTTTGAAGTGTGTGTAAGAGGTACTTTAGCTTATAATTATGATTTAATGCATATATTAATATTTATTGATGATATTTCGAATTTAGCATATTTAAATATGATTGAATTGCTTGTCTAGGTCTATCCAAAATTTACAAGTTGGGAAATTTATAAAACAGACAAAATATTAAAAAAATGACTTTGGACATCGGTTAAGGTCATAACCGATGCAGAAAGTCATTTTTTACATCGGTTATGGCCTTGATCAATGTAGGATATCACCTTTCTACGTATGGGGGACTTTCTACATTAGTTCTATCTGTAACCGATGTAAAAAGGTGACTTTCTACATTAGTTGTATTTTAAACCGATGTAAAAAGTCACAACTTTCTACGTCGATTCAATTTTGAACCAATGTAAAAAGTTTTTTTTTACATCGATTTTTGGTCCAATATAAAACAGTTCCATTTTTTACATCGACGACATTTACATCGGTTCAATAACTGATGTAAAATACTTGAAACAACCGATATTAAATGTGTTCTTTGCACTAGTGAATGCTTATATAATAATATTGTTAATCATATTTTGTTTAGGCTAATAACTAAGAGATTCATAAAATTTTCTCTAGTTATTTCAAGCTTGTTTACTTCACTTCTAATTTTACTTTCATGTAACATTTTGACTAAATTGCATTTTTAGTCCTCCTATTTTTCTTAATATGCAATTTTGGTCCACTATTTTTATAAAGATATTTAGTTCTCCTATTTTTAAAAAATCGTAATTTTTTTTTCGCCGTTAAATCTATTGCGTTAATCATTACTAATTTAACATTGACTTTGATGTACCAATACTCAAATGACATGTCAGAGTTAGAGTCAATAGTATAGTCAATGTTGACATGTTAGAGTCAACATTATGGTCAACGCAAGAGATTTGACGGTAAAACCAAAATTGCGAATTTTTAAAAATAGGAGGATTAAATGTCTCTAAAAAAAATAGGGAGACCAAAATTACATATTTTTAAAAATAAGAAAACTAAATGTCTCTAAAAAAATAGGGGGACCAAAATTGTGGATCGAAAAAAATAGGAGGCCAAAAATGTAATTTAGCCTAACATTTTTATCCTTATGTATAGAAAATAATTAGGTCCTTTAAGCATGTTAGTTAGGATTCAATTTGTGATCATATGTATGAAAGTGAAACTTAGTAGACATATACTCAATATATCATTATTGGACATAACTAACAATAAAATGACACATTAAAATTTTTAATAAAAAAAGGTAATTTCTCTTATACGTATTAATTTAGGTGGGTATTGATACCTTGACAAATATAGTTAAACAGAATTACAAATAAAATCCACTTAATCATTAACTTGGAAATACAATTTTTTATGGTTAGGATTTATTTCTTTTTAATGGTTGATTGATCATTCAACATTAAAAGTTAAATAAGAGAAATTTTAAAATCAGTTTTGTAAGGAAAAGAGATAGAGTACTTGGAGAATCAATGAAGGAAATCTTCTTGTTCCTTAATTTGAGAACTTTCAATAGTTAAGGGAGGAAAGTGCCATTTCGATAATAGAAACCAAAAACTATAAAATAATGTTTGCAAACAAACATTCAATACTAAATATTTGACAAAATATGTAAAAAAATTAAAAGAGAAATGAAAAAGATAAAAACTTACCTTAGAAAAGCGATAAAAATTCCAGCAAATTCGTGTTTCTGACTTATATTTATGTATCCATGAAAACATAATAAGAGGAATAAAAGAAGATATTAGTAATTGATTATTTTAGAATAAAAATGATAAAACTACTACAAAATTGAATCATAATATATACTTGTATAATAATTATATTTTTTAAAAAATAAAAATATAATATTTCTCTTTGGAAACAAAATTTGTGTGTAATATTTTAAAAGTAAATTATAAATGTACTATATTATTTTTTTGAAAAATATAATTACAAAGTTATAAACGTACAAAGAAAAATATAATTTTTTAAATCATATAAAATTTGCTTATGAACAATCAATAGTATATTAATTAATTTTATTTAAAATATTCTTAATTCTTACGTATTTTTTATGAATTAAAATTTAAAATTACCATAATATATATATATATATATATATATATATATATAGATAGATAGATAGATAGATATGTACATGTATGTATATACATTTATAAAATTTAATAAATTGATTATTCTATTATATAATATCAAAATTTATATTAGATTGATTGATTAATAAGAATATATATTCCTAATAATTTCTTTTATTAATATGATAAAGTTTTTTTACTTTAAAATGTGTGAAAAGTTATATATAAATATATATTAAAATATATAGTAGCAAACAACCAATCATGAAAATAAATGAATGAATTTGTCCTTAATTAAATGTAAATGAGTTAAGTAAAAAATGTAAAAAATTTCAATCAAAGATTGTTAAATAATAGTTGTCATATAATTAATAGAAGTTCAAGTAATCAATTGAATGCGTCTTTATATAGAATTGATTTAAGAATCTAATTTAAGAAAAATATTAGAAAAGGAAAAAATTAGAATGTATACCTTTTTGAAAAAATAATTTAATGAAATAATTTTAGAAGACATTTTTAATCATTCAATGAATTAATATTATGATTAAATAATTTTAAGATCATATTACTATAAAATTGAGACATCGATCATAACATTTGATTTGTACAAAGAATTCAACATTATAATAATAAAATAGTTTTAAACTTTTAAATTAAATTTTATTTCTTGCAACTTATTATTTTATTTGAGCTAAAAATTATTTCATTTAATAAATATATAAATTATTTTTTTAATTTTAATTTTGTTTGGGTTTATTTTATCTAATAATATTTCAGTTGATATATAATGGTGCATTAAGGAAAAGAGTTTAATGGTCATGTACTGACAATGTAAAAAATTTTACACTTCCATCCAATCAAAAATCACTATTAACATGACTTTTAAAGTATTTATTATAAAAGTTAACAAACTTACAATCAATGATAGTTTGTGATTCGATGGCAGTGTAAAACTACTTTACACTGTCAGTGCATGATAATTAAACTCTAAGGAAAATATAATATTTATATTGATAAAATTCATTTTTTAAATTTGTTAAAGATTGTTAAAGGGGTAACATGGTGTCACTTCATCATATATTTTAGGTTTAAATATACTTTTGTTCCTTTATTTTTTTTTACTAAAATTTGGCCTTTTATCTTTTAAAATATTCATTTTGGTCCTTTAACTTTCAAATTTGAGCCAATATTGTCCTTTCGTTAACAGTGATCATTTAAGATTTTTGGACACAATTTTGAACCATTTTTTGATTGATTCAAAATTTGAAACTTGTCCTATTAGATTTATTTACATGAAAACTAAGAAACCTAACTATTGTTCGAACCAAAAAGGGCCATAAACATGGTGAAAAATGCATGAAATGTGAGTCCTATGGGCAATTGAAAAAGAATATGATATTAGATTTTTCATTTTTTCAGTTGTTCGTGAGACTCATTTTTCACCATGTTTATGGCCCTTTTGGTTCAAACATTAGTTGAGTTCCATAGTTTTCATGTAGGTAAATTTAATAAGACAAGTTTCAGGTCTTGAATTGATCAAAAAATGATTCAGAATTGTGTCCAAAAATAAAAAATGGTCACTGTTAACGAAAGGACAATATTGACTCAAATTTGAGAGTTAAAAGGACCAAAATGAATCTTTTAAAAGTAAAAGACCAAAACAAAGTAAAAAGATAAAGGACCAAAAGTATATTTAAACCTATCTTTTACATATAAATCTTGATCTCATAATTATATATAAATAATTGAAATTAAGTTTATGTAATATTAATCTTAGCTATACATGTATGATTATACAATTATGCATACTCATCTTACATCTTTGACTTTTAATGTATCCCTAATCTTGATCCTATCTTTATTATAAAGAATTTTAAATTTAAAAATAAAATAATATAATATAGTATAATATATGAAGGAAAGTCACGTATTGAAGTCTCTATTGTTACTCTTGAATGTCTATTATCACTTTTAATTAAGAAGTTTTCATTTAAAATGTTCTTATTAATTTGATGAACAGAAAGAAAGGAAAAAAAACATATTTTAAATAAAAGTTAGTGATAACAAATATCTACATATATGTAGCAAGGTCAAGTTTCATGTTACTTGATAAATCATTATATTTTTTTTTCTTCCAAAACTTTCTTATAGAAGTTTGTTAATTGTTTTTTATGAGTAAAAATTTGCATTAGATTGGTCTCAATTATTTGGGTCAGTAAGGGGTTTCAAACTTGCATTAATGTAAAATACTTTATAGTCATTATTAATTATCACATTTATTAATACATATTTAGAGAAATAAAATGAAAAAAAAAGAAGAAAGGTTTAATTACTAATTTGGTCCCTTAATTTATTTTTTTATTCAATTGGGTCCCTCTATTATTAAAAAGTTCAATTAGGTTCCATAATTTTCAAAAACGCTTCAATGTTGCCCTTTTTGTCCAAAACAATGTAGTTTTACATCTAATTTTATACTAAATGACGTGAAAAACATCATAAAAAACAATGTCATTTTGGATGGAAAGGGCAACTTTGTAGTGTTTTTAAAAATAATGGGACTTAATTAAACTTTTTAATAAAAGAGGGACCCAATTGAATAAAATAAATAAATTAAGGGTCAAAATTAGTAATTAAACCAAAAATAAAAGATCAAACATAAAAAATAATAACAATAAAAGAGATACTTCTAGCAAAGAAGAAAGAGCAAACAAATATATAAATTAAATTCTAAAGCAAAAAAGAAAATTCAACCTTATTTTTGTAGCATAATAATGATACTCTTTTTTTTTTCTTTTGTGAAACTTTTTTAAAACATTTTATGTCATCTTAGAGGTTGAAACAATAAAAAAAAAACAAATAGGTAATATCATGCAAATGTCAAAATTCAAATATTAAAAAAAATTAAAAATATATAATTGAGAAGAATAAAAAAAATTAGAAGATTACCTTAGAAAAAAAGATTAAAAAAAGATGAAACAATAAAACAAAAAAAAATTAAATGCATTGAATAACAATAAAAGATATATACCAAATGAATGAAGCAAGTAAAATAAAAAAATGAAAAAAATATTAGAATTTATAATTTCCTGACCTTTCAATTATTTTGAGTATCTATGTCTATAATAGAGTCAAAACTAAAAGACATAGCATAATAGAGAAAGAAACTATCACATGAGTCATTTATCACTAAATAAATTATTTATACTACTAATAAAAAAAATTTAAAATGAAAAGTTTGAATGTTCAAATTACAAACATTGCTAATTATAAAAGAGAAAATAGGTCATGCATTAACAATGTAAAGTAGTTTTACACTGTCATCTAATCACAAACTAACATTTATTGTAAGTTTGTTGACTTTTATTTTATAATAAATACTTTAAAAGCCATATCAATGGTGATTTTTGATTGGTTGACAGTGTAAAACTTTTTACATTGACGGTGCATAACCATTAAACTCATTATAAAATCCATAAAAGTTTGTATAATATTTAACAAAACACATAATTTGGGCTCGTTTAGGGTGGTTGCGAGTTTTTGGTTTTTGGTTTTCAAATGTAATTTTCAAAACAAAACGCGTTTGCCTATAATGGAGCTGAAATGGTTTTTAACTCAATTTCAAAACTTTTACATTCATTTTCAAAACCAAGAAAAAAGGATTTGTGAATTTGATTTTTGGTTTTTTAAAAAAAATACACATTATTATATTTGACAATAGCCTTTCTCACCGCCACCACCACCACCACAACCACCGCCATTGTCACCACCATTGTCACCGCCACTACTACTGCTGCCGCCATCGTTGCAGCCACTGTCACCACCACCACCACTACCACCACCACCACCATGACCACCGGCACTGCCACCACCGCTACCACAACTACCACGACCATCGGTATCGCCTCCACCACCACAAGCTTCATCATCACTACCACCGTCACTGCCACTACCACGACCACGACCACCAGCGCTGCTGCCACCACCATAGGCACTATCGCCACCACCACTGACTCTACCATCACCATCACCACCGGCACCGCCACGATCACCACCAATACCGCCACAACCACCGCCGTCGGTACTGCCACAACCGTCACCGTCGGCATTACCACTGCTACCACCATCATTATTGTCATCACCACCACCACTGTCGTCACCACACAAACATATTCTTAAATTAATTTTAATAGAATAAGAAATTTCAAAGTGAGTTTATTCTGAAACCAAAAATTAGATAAAAAACTAAAACTAATTTTCAAAAACTAAAAATTGGTTGTAGTTTTTGAAATTTTCAAACTCAATCAAAAACCACCCCAAATGGGCCTTAAGGTAATAATAATAATATTGAAAGAGGTTTGTTCACACAAATAGATTAATGTACCGACTTAAAACTTTTTTTCTTAAAATATCAAATAAAAAACAAACATTTAAAGTATGGAAGAACATTTATATTGCTTTTTATTGACCTTTTGACTACTAAACTTTTGCCGTCTGAAATAAGGCAATATCAATAAATAATGGCGAGTTTTGAAAATGGAGCAATGAATTATGACAATATCTACAAAGAATTGAAATTTTAATATCGGCTCCATAAAGTTGAACTTTCAATAATCAATACATTATTTGTCATATATAATAAAATTGTTAATTTTTATAGTAACTTTAAAAACGAAATTCTAATCACATTAAGATTGAAATAAGATTACAAAATTGGATTTCCTTTTCCGTGCCGTACGTGGATTTTATTTACTTTTCCTTTTTTTTTCCCCAGTTTAATATTTGTTCTTTGAAAGTCTTCGTTTTTGTGGATGAGCAAATTATCTAAATTGTTGACCAACCTTTCCTTCAATGATAAAGGAAAGAATACTTTCCGGCCATGCCTTATCATGTCTAGGGTGATTACTAATATAATGATAATGTAAAAATCTTTACATTGATAATATATAAAAATTAAACTTTTATAAAATAGATATTTTGGTACCAAATTCCGAATTTTTATTTTTATTTTTAGAAATAATTTTAAATTATTTTTTAAGAGTAATTGTTTTAGAATAGGTTCCTAGAGAAGCTAAATCTTAACCGGGTGCCTCCTCAAAAACCATAAGTTACTATTTTTTATGTACATGTGTTCGATATAATGAGCAATTGACATCACCAAAATGCACCTAGTTGATATGCACATAAGTATTGCCATCATTTATGCACCTCAATCATGATTGAGATGCATCATCCTATCAAAAGGCCTTTAAGGCAACTCAACCTTGTGTCGAGATGCCTTAAATGGATTGGATCCACTTAGAATCCCTTCCCACTTCCCATGTGAACACATATCATGAATTTGATAGAAATAGTTCTTTAAAAGTGTGATTTAATCTTTAATCTAAAGGATATTTAGGCAGAAGTTATACAATCACATAAGCATGCATATATCAAAAACAACTTGTTCTTATATGTAGGATCTACAACACGTCAAATTACTAAGAATAGGAAAATACCTAGATCATTCGATATTAGTCACTTTTTTGAAGCAAAGTATTGAAGCGATTGATCACAAACAAGAAACGAACAAGATAACCAGTGACTTTATGGTTTTTCCTCAATCGAATCTCTTGAGTTCTTGATGGGACTTTAGCCTCTCTTTAGATGGAGAGAATGAAGTATGAGTTCTTAGTGACCTGATATATTAAGGACCATGGCCTTCTTATAGTGTGTTAACCTAATAGGATTCACATTATTCCTTAATGAGCAAACACTGACATAGCTCATTTAAACCCATATCATTTGATTTAGTAGTCTAATGGGCTTACTTAATTTAATCACATAAAATAAAGCTCATTAATGATAAATAGCTAATATAATTATTGTATAATATTAGCCCATATTAATTATTGAAATACAAAATTCCAACAATTATATCACAATTCTTTAGGCTTACATTCGTATGTTATTTATCTTTAGACTTTCACTTTAACAATTTGATCCATCTCATGTATCAATAATGGAACCATTGCGACTTTCATCATTGTCGTAAAATGTGACTAGGCCATAATGACCACCACATCAATACACTCAATGACATATATTAATATGGATGAGCAACAAGAAAATTACATGCAATGTGATCTAAATTATGCCTATTTCTAAGTGGTCCAACTTTAGTCTGTAGTGAGATTAATTTGAAGTCCTCAAGTGCAAATTAAATATTGCACACAACAAGATACAAACAAGTTGACTAATAAACTCATAATCTTTTTTATTTCTTCAAAAAATTGAAAGAACATAAAGTTTGTATATAAAAAAATAGAACATAAAGAAAGACTATCACTAAATTAAGGCAATCTCAATTACAATACCCATATGAGCAACATGCACATGAAAGACCTTAGGTGTCAAGCCCTTAGTTAGTGGATCAGTTAGCATAGAATTTGTCCCTATATGTTCTATCGAAATTTGTTTTTCCCGAGCTCTTTCCTTAACCAATAGATACTTGATGAACTTTGACTTTATAGAACTCTATATTATTATTGGAGTAGAGCATTGCTTAGTTATTGTCACAATGAATCTCTAGTGGCCTCTTTATGGTATTAATGACCAATAGGCTAGTGAAAAAATTCCATAGCCATAACACATGGCTTGATGCCTCATAGCAAGCTACAAACTCTATTGCCATGGTAAAAAAAGCTACAAGTTTATTTGGCAAACTTTTAGGAGATAGCTCCTCCACCAACGTAAAGATGTAACCCAATGTGGAGCGCCTATTATCTGGGCATCCCATAAAATTAGAGTCAGAGTAACTAATGATCTCCAAACCCTTAGACTTCTAATAGGTGAGCATGTAGTCTTTTGTTCTTTTCAAATAACACATTACACGTTTTATCGCTTTTCAATGTTGCATACCAAGATTGCTTAAGTATCTCCTTGGGACTACCATTATAAATGCTATGTCAAGATGAGTGCAAACTTGAAAGTACATAAGACTCCTAACAACTAATGCATATGGAATCTTTTGTATCTCTACTTTCTCAAGATCATTAATGGGGCACTGTTCGAGACTAAACTTGTCCACTTTAGTAATGGGTGTATCTCCTGGCTAGTTTACTATCCTTCATGTCGAATGTATCCGAAACTATTTTGATATAGCTCTTTTGTGATAATCCCAGGATACATCAAGAATGATATCTAAGTATTTAGATTCTTAAGACAAAAGAAGTGTCCCTAAGATCTTTTATCTCAAAAAAATTTGTGTGAAAGTTCTCAGTTTTGGGCAATAAGCCTATATCATTGTAGGTTAGCAAGATGTCATTAACATATAATACCAGAAAGATAAATTTACTCCCACTGAACTTTTGGTATATGCAATCATTAACTAAATTTGCCTCAAAACCATGGGAGGTAATAACTTGATATAATTTGTGATACCATTGATAGGAAGTTTGTTTAAGGCCATATATGGATTTTTTAGTTTGCCTATCATGGACTTTGGATTGCTTGAAACAAAGTTTTTAGGTTGCACTATATAGATCTTTTCATCAATGTTGCCATTCAAAAATGCAGTCTTTACATCCATCTAATGCAGCTTTAAATCAAAATGAGCTACTAGTGCTGTTATAGTCCTAAGAAAGTCTTCTGAAGAAACTAGAGAGAAAGTCGCTTTATAATTAATGCTTTCTTTTTAAGTGAAGCCTTTGGTGACAAGACGAGCTTTATATTTCTCAACATGACCCTTTGAGTCCTTTTTGGTTTTAAATATCCATTTACAACTAATGGGCTTTGATACCTTCATGTAACATGACGAGATCCCAAACATCATTGTTAGTCATCAATTTTATCTCCATCATTCATGGCATCAATCCACTTTTGAGAGTTAGAGCTTTGCATAGCTTGACTAAAGTTAATTGGATCTTATTCAGTAAAGTAAATGTCATCCTCATGTTCTTGAAGAAATACATAATCATTTGAAATTGCATTTTTCCTCTTTCTAGTGGATCTCCTTAATGGCACTTTTTGAGGTTATTGAGTTTAAACTATAGGTGGTGCTTGAGGAGAAATCTCAGTGTTGTATTGTCTTTGAATGATGTTAGGAATGATAGTCTAAACATCGTTATGTATAATCATATTTGTTTCTTGAACAATGATAGGTGCAAAAACTTGATCATTTTCAATAAGCGGTCCATCTTCAAAGACTACACTCCTTATGTTTCCTTCACCTTTAAACTCAGTTTCCTTAAGGAATCTTGCATTCCTTGTCTCAAAGAAGGATCTTGTAGTGAGATTGTAAAACTTATACCTGTGAAAGAGTTCAACATAAACAACAAAGAAGCAACTAATTGTCTTTGAGTCTATGTTACCTTCATGCAGGCTAGAGGTGTTTGTGGGACAGGTTTAACTATGTCTCACTTGGGCCAAAATTTTTATAGGGTCAATTTTGTGAACCTAAACCTGGCTCGATCAAGACTCGACAACATTTAGGACAAGACTGGGTCAACTCGACTTGTTGGCACAATATATTAATCTTAACATTATATATAATTAAATCATAGAATTAAAAAAGTATACAATTACAATTAAGGTATATTTTACAATATATATTTTAGGATAAATGATATCAATATCAATATAATATCATGTTAGACAAAATATAATTTATTAAGTTAGGAAGTTGATTATTAATACATAATTGTTTAAAAACTATACTTTTTAAAAGAATATATAACATTAAAACAGTTGGGATGACCTACAATATAACCTAAACCTATCCTCAAAATGTATCGGGTCTAATTTCTTAAACCCACACCTGTCAAAAGTCCCTTTGAGTCGGGCCAAGGTTGGTGGGACGGGACAAATTATAAACACCCCTAATTCAGCCTACAAGGCCTTGCTTTAGCTGGATATCCCTAAACACGCATATGCCTAATGTTGGGCATTTTCCCTATCCATAGCTCGTAAGGGGTTTTAGCAACTACTTTACTTGATACTTGTTGAGAATATAAATTGTGATCTTTAATGTCTCTCCCAAAGTGACTTTGGTAGATAAGAATGACTAATCATATTTCTTACCATATCCTTAATAATTTACTTATTAAGTTTATTTATTGTAGAATAATAATTAATTCATTAATATATAATTAAATATGTATGTAATTTAAATAAAAAGAATGTTGATTAATTCTATCTTCTACATATAAAAATTAGAATAGCTATTTTTCAATGAGAGCATTTTTATGGGTTTTTATTCAATGAAAATGTTTTTAAGAATTTTTCTTAACCTCTTAAATCTTTCAATCTATCCTTTGCATCTTTATTTTTAAATTGAATTCTAATATTTTTTGAAATTATAAATAGTTAAAAATAAACTTGTATCACAATATAAATTATTTATCATAAATTTAAAATACAATAAATACATTCAAAAATGTTTATTTATTATGAAATTTAATTATAATATAATTTATATATTCATAATTATTTATTTATTATAAATTTTAATTATATAAAATAAACATTTATCATGTGTATTGTATAGACTAAAATAGTAGTTGTTAATAACCTTTGTTTAGTTCTTTGAAAATATTTAATTAGATAGTTATTTTTTAAAACTTATTCAATTTTAAATAGTATATAAATTTTCAATTAAAAACTGTATTTTTTTGGAAAATATTTATTTTGTAATCAATACTAAAATATTAATATAACAAGCAAGAGGCAAAGAAAAAATGGAAACAAAACAATACAAACATTAGTAGAAAAATATAACGAAGCAAGCATATTAGGAAAGCATATTAACATCATTTTTTAGGATTAACTATGTTTTTGGTCCTTCATTTTGAGCCGACTTTTGCTTTTAGTCCCTCAAAAAATTAAAGTTTGATTAATTATAGTTTCTTATAAATCTTCCATCTATGCTTTTAATTCTTATCGTTAACCTGGCTGTTAGGTGATGATGTGACATCCACATTGACATTCATGTGGCTTGCCACGTGGACTACTAGTTTGATGTGGTACCCATATGGCAAAATATATTGGAAAAAGAACAAGAAAGAAAAGATATCGAAAAAAACTAGAATTGCTATTACGGAGAGTATTGCATTATGGGAAGAATTTCTAATATTTTGAGAGAGAAAATGTAGAGTAGAATGATAAACAAAGGCAAAGACATCAAACAAAATTTAGAAAAGTTAGAATTTTTACTTCACTGATAACAAGAAGGAAGACTGAACCACTAGGGTTGGCCTAGTGGTAGGGGTTGAAGTAGTATACATAAGGTCCTAGGTTCGAACCTTATTGTTATCTTTGTACACAAAAAAAAAAGAAAAAAAGTAAGGCTCAAATCTTCTCTTTATCATTGCATTGTGTGTAAACATTGTCTTGCTCAAATTGTGATCATGATAATTTCTAATTTCTAATAAGTAATAACAATAGGTATAAGCATGTGTAATTGGATGATTAACCATATTAGTTTTAGTCCCTTTTTTATTTTATTTTGCATTCATTTTTATTTTATTTTTTCTTTTCTCGTTCGATGTTTGCTATTAGAAATAAAAATTAGAGTTAATTATGTTTTTAGTCTCTTATTTTTTGTTGATTTTTGCTGTTAGTTCCTTAAAAATATTTTGACTGGTCATAATCCCTTATAAATTTCCCATCTGTGTTTTTAGTTCTTGTCGTTAACTAGGACCATTTAGTGATGATGTGACATTCACATTGACAGCCACATGACTTATCACGTGAACTACTAGTTTGACGTGACAGCCACATGGAAAAAATATTATTTTTAAAAATTGATATAATTTTTTTGGCGATTTCACAATCACCACCAAAGATAAATTATGAAATGGTCTCTTATTTTATCACAATTTACACTTTTAGTCCTCAAAAAAAAAGTTTGACCAGTTTTACTCCCTCAAAATTTTTTCGTTTGTATTTTTAGTCCCTCCCGTTAACTTAAATCGTTAACTTTAATAATTAACTATTATTATTCACATTATTTATATTATTATTTTACACTCATACAAGGTTTTTTTCCCTCAAAATTCATTTTAACTAACTTATTATTAATTAATTATAACTCAAAAGCATAATTGTACTTCTCTTACCTCTTCATCACTATGCTTCAATAATTCAAGATATTTAGGATCTCTTATTAGAAGACTAAAAATATAACCTCTTTGATCATCCTTCGCATGTAACGTTTTATTTTGCATTTTTGCTGTTTTGTTTTCTCCAGCTACCAAAAAAGATATCTTAATTCAAATTGATTTCTACTCTTAAGGTTGCTTGAGAAGTCTAATTAATTCCATTATCTTGTTTCTTTCAAGACGATCTTATGATAATTATTTTTATTGTTATATTTATTAATTTAGTGTAATAAATAAAATATAGATAATCATGTTATTTGATTATTACATTTAGGAAAAGGATGAAAAGATAAATAATGCGATTATTCTTAATACGAAAAGTTCTCTTAGTTCTATTCTTAACAAACTTAGAAAAAGTAATGGGTAGTGTGAGACATGCTGCTAGGATTAGGACCTTAACTCTCTCCGTGATTGAGAAACAATTAAAATAAAACCTTTCTTAATAAAATGAGGGAAATAACGGGTAAAGTTTTTTGCCTTTTGAACTTAAATTTGTGTTACAAAATAATCATGCTTAAAATTTGGTTAAAATAAATTAGAGTAATGTCTCCACACACTTTGATATGGCACTTTGATTTTAATTGGCACATAGACATATACCAGCATATATTATCACACAACAATTCCACTACGTATGCAACTATCACACGCATCACAAATCATACACATGAGGTCCAAAAATTAGGATTTTATAAGAAGCCCAATCAAATTAGACTGAGCTAGCCTAGCCCGGGCCCAATTATGACATGGGCTTTATTGAATAGGGCTAAAATGGTCCACAGCTAATTTGAACTCAAAATTTAGAGCCCAAGCCCTACATTTTATTGGGTGGGTTCAAGTTAAACTCGGAAAGACTGACCCATTTTGTCATCTCTAAATCTTATACTAGTTGCTTGACTTAGCTATAGCCTATTTATCACGCTTGCACATTTAAAATAAATTTTGAGAGAGAAAAAAACTTGCTCAACTAGATTATAAGTGTAAAATAATAATATAAATTATGTGAAAATAATAATTAATTATTAAGTTTAACGGTCTAAGTTAGCAAGAGGGACTAAAAACGCAAATGAAAGAATTTTGAGGTACTAAAATCGGTCAAACTTTTTTTGAGGGAACCAAAACACAAAATACAAAAACTAAGAAATAGTTCTAAAGAATTCACAAAATATGGAAACTAAAATAATCCTAAGAAATTAAGGAAACAAATTACAAATAATAATAAATGAGAAAACAAGTCACAGAATATTAGAAAATGGAGAACAAAAAAATAATTTATTCACTGAATATCTCGAACAAAATTAGGTGTTCACATATGTAAAATTTAGTGTTAACTTAATTAACGAAAATGAAAAATAATGACTTAATTAAGATTTTATATCTTTTAAAAATTTATTCATTTTCATTTAATCCTTTATTTTTTATTTATTTTCCAAATAAATCCTCTATAAAATGATTTTTTTCAATATGTAATCTCTCCATTAGTATTTTATTTTATTTTATCATTTAACCCTTCTAAATATTATGAGTTTTTATTAAAATTTTAATTTATCCCATTTTAGAGAGGCTAAATAAAATATTCATAACATTTTAATATATTAAATCAAAAACTTATAATATTTAGATGAATCAAATAAAAATAAAAGCTATACTCAATGGAAAGTAAAAAAAATAAAAAGATCATCTGATTAAATTTTTTTGATAAATAAATCATTTTAAAAATATAATAATAAATAAATAAATTACAAATTTTTGAGTCTATACTATTAAAGACTTAATTAAGCCCTTAATAATTTACCGAAGAAAGAAATAACTAGGGGTTAGTAGACCCAAACCGTCCCACTAACCAGTTTCAACCTAAGGATGATTTTGACTAGGGAAGACATTGGGTAGAGTATGAGGTAGGGTACTATAGTACCTGTCCTGATACTCACGTTTGAAAAAAGTACCCGTACTCGCCCTTATAATTGCACAGATAACAACTTTAATTCCCATCTTCGCACCCTTTGGGCACCTATATATCTATACCACACCCACTACCCACACTTTATTTAAGTATAAAGTCAATAAATCAATAAAAAATATTAATTAAAAAAATTACTACAACTAATTTGAAAATTCATTCTTAATTCATCCAAACATAACCTAAATCATTCAAACATAACCTTAAATTCATAGCACAATAACACATATCCTTACAAGAAGCCAACATAAAAATCAGGCCATTGTTATAGAACAGTAATCAAACTCATAGTTACTAGGTATGCGATAAAAGTATGGGTTCGTGGTTCATGGAGGTATGCGGTACTCGGTTTGAGTTTGTGGTATGTGAATAAAAAATATACAAATTCTAGTATCCATAAAATTCTTTACCTGGTTCCAATACTCAAGCAAAATAATTATTGACACCAAAAAGTTCCCTAGGAAGGAAAATGACACCTTGCAATTGAATGCTGCATGTAGATTATACAATGCATTCCCCTTGACTTCCTTGACATTTAGTATAATCCAACTAATCTTTATTATTCACTAAGTATCATATGAACAATCTTGTTAGTTGCTACTTCTCATTCAATTATAAAAGAATTCTTTCCTTGCCAATTTATCCTCTAGTAGAACTCTTCACAAGCATGCCTCTTGAGATTATATAGTTAGGCTTATCCTTACAATTAAAACCTTAACCTATTTGTCACTTACTAGGCAAACTTAAATTTATATAGATCCATCAGTGGAGAAAAAATAAAAATAAAAAGCTAATAGTAAATAAATTGTATTTCCTAGACATAAAAGAAATATATATATATATGTATATATACATATTTACACATATGTATATACATGTATATATACATATATGTATATATACTATATATACATGTATATATACATATGTGTACATGTGTATATATACATACATATATGTATATGTACACATATGTATGTATATATACACATGTACACATATGTATATATACATACATATGTGTATATATACACATATGTATACACATACATATGTACACATGTGTATATATACATACATATGTACACATGTATATGTATATACATATACATGTGTATATGTATATGTATGTATATATATATGTTTGTATGTATGTATGTATATGTATACACACACACACACACACAATATAGATGCAGGAATGGGGTGAGGTGGGTACTATAGTATCCATACCTGCACTTATCCTCATTGAATTTTGCGAGTAAATTCCTGCCCGCGAACCCATCTCCATTGAATGGGTATTTACCTTATCCATTGCAAATATTTTTTGCGAGTACCTGTAGGGTTTGGGTAGAATTGTCATCCCTAATTTTGATGGGTTTGGATTTAAAAATTAGATCTAGTGTATTTTATGGACAGATTCGGGTTTGATGTCCTATATTCTTTTAAAAAATATAAGTTTTTTGAAAAATTGTGTATTAATGATAAAACTTTTTGATTTAATAAATAATATTTTGTATAATATAATATTATATTTATAATGATATTTTTTTTAAAATATATATTATAAAATTTACTTTGATTTAAGTTTTATACTTCTTTTAAGATTTAGCTCTAAATAATTGTAAGATTGATATATTACGTTAAAAAGCTGGGTTAACCTAGTCTCGTTCCATATATTTCGAATCTTAATCAAATCAGATTCAAGTTTAAATAAAGGTTAAATTATTGAGTAGGTCCCTGAACTTTTAGGGAATTTTTAAATAGATCCTTGTACTATTTTTTTTTTCAATTGAGTCCTTAATCTTTTAAAAAAAAATTAATTAGGTCCTTGCGGTTAAGTTGATGTCAATATTCCATTAACTTAGATGGAATATTCCTTAATAAGGACTTAATTAAAAAAAAATTAATATAGGGACCTAATTAAAAATTACCTAAAAGTTCAAGGACCTACTTGATAGTTTAACCTAACATTATTAACTTTTGTAATAATTATTTTGAAAGTTATATTTATGTTGATTTCTAATGGGTTGAGTATAAAATTTTTTATATTAACAATGTATTAAAATAAAACTCTTGTTTTAAAAATTATATCTAAAGTGGTTTTTAGTTAATTGATAATGTTATTGAAAATGTATCAAAATCAATCTTTATTTTTCATTTTATGTTTGAATGATGCTTATTATATATTTTAAACATCACATCTACCTTCTCACTATAATACATAATTAAAATATATATTACGATGCCAAAAATACACAAATATAAAATGAGATGTTTGTATATTATTATTTTTTGATGTCTCTTTGCCCTTTTAGATTTGCTCTCGTTGTTGTTTGTGATTTTCTATTTGCTTAGACAATAAATATTTGATAAATTGCTAGACAGTTTATGAATAAAGCAATTAGAATATATTGATAATGTAAATATTGTTTATTTAATTATAAATTATTATGCATAGATAGATTATTAATTTTTATATTAATTACTTTAAAAGTTATATTTAAGATAAATTCTAATTTAATTAAATGTATAAAATGCGAATGATGTATGAAAATTAATTAAAGTCTATATTTTGTTGTTACTTGATTCAGTTAAAGTTTAGGAATATGTATTAAAATAGTGCTAAAGGATCCCAACCAAACAGTTCAAAAGAGGAGGAGGAGAGAAGAAATATTAAAAAATTATTCAAAACAGATATTAAATATATAAAAATATTCTTTACATCATTATCATGATTAATTTTATCCATACATTATTTAAAAATATTTTATTTTATTTTTTTATCTTGATCTGTCTTTGTTTTATTTTAGAAAAAAAGGAGAAATTATAGAAAGCGGCATAAAACATCTCTCAATATTTAAATGCTGTTGCATTATTATTATGTAGCTAAAATTCTATGAACCTGAGCATTGACTTGAATGAACCACAATGAAATACTCGCGTAAACATAATTTATACAATAAATTAATAATAAATTTAACAATTTAAATTAAATGATTATATAATTTTTTTGTATCACGTGATATTTTTTGTTAATTAATTAAGTATTTCAAATTATATAAATAGTGTTTATACAAAAGGCTATATCTTAGTAATGCACATATTTTAGTCTATTAAATATTATCTGTCATTTATTTAGTCTAATGCCACATTATAATTAACATTGAGACATTAACGGTCAATAGATGAACATTTAAGATTGGATCAAAATTGTGGATTTTTAAAACTTAGGAGATTGGTTTTGTTGATGACTAATTTCTGCCAAAAAATTTGGCTAACCACTTTTAATGAAGTATCTTCTTCTAACCATATATTTTTTTCATTCACAAGACTCAAACCCAAAACTTTATTTGACTAATATAATATTAGTAAATTAAAAGCTAAACTATTGAGTAGGTCTCTGAACTTTTAGATAATTTTAAAATAAATCCCTGTACTATTTTTTTTTAATTGAGTCCTTTATCTTTTAATTTTTTTTAATTAAGTCCCTGGGGTTAAACGGCAATCAAACGGAAGTTAATCCAGGGACCTAATTAAAAAAATTAAGGACTCAATTGAAAAAAAAAAAGAGTACATAAATCTATTTAAAGGTTGCCTAAAAATTTAGGAATTCACTCAATAGTTTAACCTTAAATAAATACCTAAACAAAATTTTTAATTAGATAAACACAGACAAATCTATCCCAATTCTGTCGCTTGTTTACCCTAACAAAGTAATAATAACCTTGATGTCCTTACCGAAAAAGGTTCTATGAGCTTCCGAAGTGCAATAAAATAAAATTATAAATACAAATCTGATCAATCAAAAAAAAAAAAAGAAAAAAAGAATACAAATCTGACTTCTAAGTGTGCATGGGACAAAGAATTGGGTAGTCCCAATTCCCTGTCTTCTTCTTCTTCTTCCACACAATCTCATTCTCATTGCTTCCCCCTTTAGCCTCCACCTTCAATGCTGCACTTCTCAACGCTCCGCATTTCCATTTCCATTTTCTAGGTACTGTATCGCCTCAATTTCCTCCTTCTCTTTCTTCAATCTTCTCAATTCAGCCTCCATTGCGCATAATGCCCTTGTTAAACACACCCCGCTTCTTGGTTCCCTCTTTCTGAGCTTCATCTAGGTGTCTCAGATCTTGGGTTTCACATCAAACATCGTGTGAATCTTGAATTCCAATGAAATAATCTTTCTTCAATTTTCGCCCCAAAATGGAGATTTCCAGCGGAGGTTGTTCTCCTAGGATTAGGTCTGATTATTCGAGGAAAGAGGGATCCGAGGGAACCCCTTTTCAACAGTTGGCACTCTCTGATCGTGATCGCAATTACCAAACTCAATCGATGAATGCGTTGGATATTCTGAGAGAGACGGTTAGGATTCTTAGGTTCAATTCGTGGGGATTCATGGCAATCACTGTCATGCTTATTTGTCCTGTTTCTGCTGTGCTTTTGTCCAATGTAATAGTGGATGAGTCCATTGTGAAGAATCTCTCTGTTAGGCTTATGTTGGTTGCCAAGAACAGTGGTCTCCCTCTGAGACCAATTATCAAACAGTCTTGTCAGCGATTCGCGGAGACCGTGGTTTCTTCTGCTGCTTGCTTTCCTTTGTATGCTACATTGTTGTTGTTGTCCAAGGCTGCGGTTGTCTATTCCGTAGATTGTACTTATTCGAGGAAGAAGTTTGATGCCTCCAAGTTTTGTGTGATTGTTGCCAAGTTTTGGAGGAAGATCCTCTTCACATATATGTGGGTGTGTACAGTAGTAGTTGGCTGCATCACCATGTTCTGTGTTTTCCTTGTCGCGTTCTGCAGTGCATTGGCTGTTCTTGGGTTTTCGCCCAATGTTGTTGTGTATTGTGCCATGATGGTTGGGTTAGTTTTCTCTGTTGTCTTTGCCAATGCCATAATCATCTGCAACATTGCGATGGTGATCTCGGTGCTGGAGGATGTTTCAGGGAGCGCAGGCAATGCTGCGGTCTAGTATTTTGATCAAGGGTCAGACTCAGGTGGGCCTGCTGATATTTCTTGGATCGACCATAGGAATGGCCTTTGTGGAGGGCTTGTTTGAGCACAGAGTAAAGACATTGAGCTACGGTGATGGATCTTCGAGAGTGTGGGAAGGGCCACTCTTGGTGGTAATGTATTCATTTGTGATGCTTATAGATTCCATGATGAGTGCAGTTTTCTATTTCAGTTGTAGATCCTCTAGCGTGGAGATGTCCGATGGTGAAGGCAACTCAATTTTAGAAACTATGGCCAATGCTGCCGAATCAATGGGCATTCAATGACATGGCCAGCATGATATTTTGATTATGTCAATTGAGTTAATAAGATGAAGAGGGACTCTGTAAGAGCTTGTTCCCAGCTAATTGTTGCCATTGAGGAACCTTGCAACAATACTTCCTCTGAGCATTGGATAGAAGAGCTATATAGAGTGGATGACTTTGGATGGCTTTTACCTTAAGGAGATAGATCATTTCAGCGTACGGAAATTGCTTCTTTTAGTTATAATACAAACATGGAGAAACATAAAAGCGGGGTAGTCAATGTATTTGTTTTTTGAGTCTCAGTAGAAAAGCTAATATTTTATAGACAAATGGAAGAAATTAATTTTGATTGAAGCACATTTTTATTTTTCCCCTGGTGATACACAGTTATGTCCAATCTTTTTGAAGCTTCTGCCTTCATACTGTGTAGGGTAGGGAAATTTTCTGGTTGATTGATCTTTAGTTTTAGACATTAATGAACTACAATTAGCTTACTTAGACTAATATGCTCATCACTAATACTGTACTATTTGAGAAAGATGTAGAAGGCGTGTCTATTAAATTCTGTTCTTTTATCTGCCTCCGTTATTTACAAATATCTCCTGATGCCCAAAAGTTTTTCTGTTTTTGTTCTAAAATGTTTAGGGGTCTTTCAAGTCTAAGGCATGTCACAAGCCTTGCTGAGAGGTCTTAGGTTGGTATTTACTAATCCGCCTACTTAGGGAGAGTACTTGCAGTCATGTTTGAAAATTTGTTCTCTAAGTCTATGGACTTAATGCCTTTTACAATTTTTAATACATTGTTAAATTTTATACATATAGAATCAGTTTATCTGTTGATAATCAGTGTGCTGTGTGCACCAATTAGATTCGTGAAAAAGTATACCGAGTCCATTTGCATTGAAAAATCTCTCTATATGTATATTTCTGTCAAAGGGATTCACCTTTTGATTTTGCCTTGTATTGAATGATCTTTCTCTGTGTGCCTAACTGCTTATTCCTTCTAGTTCTGTGTATGAGAATATTTGTAAGTGGTCAAAATTTTGTTTTTTCCACTCGTTGACCGTACGAGGAGGTTATAAAATAATAGGGTAGTTTGGTGATCTGCCCCTGCAATTTGCAGCAAAGGTGAGAATGGCCATTCTACTTCCCTGAGTGAAAGCAGTAACTTTCTTCTGGACCACTTGTGCTTATAGTCATGTGCTGAACAAAATGAATGCAGACTTCTGAATGGCCTTCGTGCACCTTCCCTTTACACCACTGGATGATCCGCTACTATAAGTACAATATTAGGGAGCAAATAATACTGCGGTTAAGGCTTCTTTCATAAGGCAAGCAGGGTATTTCATTCTAATTTTGTTTTGGTTAATGGCAAATATGGGGTTGCTATTTTTTTCTTGAGCTTTTTATGTAAGACTAAGACTTTATTTGAATAATTTTTTTTATAAGTATTTTAAGACAAGAAAATAAGAGGATAAAATAAATTAAGTTTATCTGGTAAGTTAAAAACAACTTATGCACTTCAACTCCTATAAAAGCTTCCTCATTTAACTTCTTTAAAAGTTGATATATATAAGTTGATTTTAACTTATGAAAAAAGTTTGATTTATTTTATTTTTTATTTTCTTCTATAAATACTTTATTTATAGAAAAATTACAATTTTTGTTTGATTGTAGCTTCACATTTGTGTTTCACTCCTAATGTTTTGGATGAGGTTAGTGTCAAAACAAGTTGGTCCATTTTCTTTTTTCCCTGTAGCGGTCTACCTTAGTACCTTATACACGCTTACACATACATTATCGGGTAAAGGTGTGACTGTGTGAATGTGAAGTGTTCCAACTTTTAACGTAAGACCAAGACTTTATTGAATAAATTTATTCGTAAGTACTTTAGGAGAAGAAAATAAGAAGGTAAAATAAATAAAGTTTTTTTCACAAGTTAAAACAATTTATGTACTTCAACTATTATAAAAGTTCTTTAATCTAAATTCTCCAAAAACTTATACATAAGTTGATTTTAACTTATGAAATAAGTTTGATTCATTTTGTTTTTTATTTTCTTTTTTTATAAGTACTAATTAAAAATTATCAAAAAGGATGTTATTTTTGTTTGTTTGTTTGTAGCTTAATCCTAATCACAATTTTACACTAACATTAAAGATTATTTATATTGAGGTCAATTTGTGAGTCACGTTTGTGTTTCACTTATGTTTTGCATGAGGTTAGCATTAAAATAAGTTGGTCCATTTTAATTTTTTCCTGTTAAGGGTGCATCCATGCATGGAAATAATGTACTAGGAAATCCTCTCCCCACCTTCACCTCCTTGAATAAAATTGTGGACAAATTAGGTTCAAGCCAAGTAAACCACCCCCCCCCCCCATAGGAGAGGAGAGAAGAGAAGGGATAAGAAAATGAAAAGGGAATGAAGTGTATTGGGAGAGATCGAATCCACAAACTTACAATTCATATTTTTGTAACTTAATCGACTGAAGTGATTCGAAGGGATGAATACTAATATTATTTGAGCTCTGTTTGGCATAATAAAGAGAGATATGGTGGATGGAAATAGGAAAGAGAGAAATATATGAGAAATAAGGTGATTTTAGATGCGTTTAGTTTAAGAGAAATAGGAAAGAGAAAAATATATGAGAAATAGAGTAGATTTTAGGAGTGTTTGATTTGAAAGAAATAAGAAATTGAAATAGAAAAAATGGAAAAAAAAATTGATTGTTAATCAATTTTTCCAAAACAATTGATTATTTATAATGAAAATTGATTTCCTTTTTTGTTATATACACTGACAATCGATTGTAAAAAAAATAATCAATTATTTTGAGTGAGAAACGTTGGTATAGTTGAAAATCTCGCATGTTGGGCAAGAAAATAAAAAATGTGTGGGATCCACAAATTTTTCTTTTCTCTCCCTCTATTTCTACACAATCAAATGAGAGATTTTCAAAAAGTTCCTCTTTTATTTCTCCCTCCTCCCTTCATTTCCACCCTAACAAATAAACCGTTAGTGCCTAATCAATAATAATAAATGTAAGCCTTGTATGTCATTGTCTGGTTTGGTCTAGTTTCATACTAGTAATTCAAAATGTTAGCTATTCAAAAAACGTAGTTCTAAAAATTATTTTTGAAATACACAATTATCTATTCTGGAAAGTAATTTTTGAATATTGACAAAACAATCAAAAAGCACTAATTTGCAGAAATAGTGCCTGATACAAATGATAAAGATGAAAACACTATTTGAAATGCAATCATAAAAACACACTGCCTAATACAAATGATGAAAACGAACTGTGTATCATGTATTTATTATCTCGAATAATGGAAAAAAGATAAAGAATGAAAATAGAAGAAAAGGGTTTAAAGAATAACAATGGAGACGTAAAAATAGAGTTAAAGAATGATAAGATGGGGGTACAAAATTCAGGTTTTAAAAATAATGAAAATGGAGGTACAAAATTAGGGTTTAAGCAATAATGAAGATAGGATGTAAAAATAGGTTAATATTGTTTTATATAAAATGTTATTTTGAAATAAAAAATTATTTTAAAAAGGAAGGGGGTATACTTATTAATTAGGAAGGTGTAATTATCAAAAGCCAAAAATATGGAACGAATTTGAAAATTACGAGTCTATTTTTCAATCCGACTTAATATGAAATTCAATTAGTTTGAAGGGGACGAGCCTGCTGTCCCAAATTTTAAAAAAAAATTATTATTTTTTACTTAAACTTATTTATTAAATTGAGTTAAACTTTAAGTTTAAATTTAGCAAAATTTTAAATGGGCTAATGATTTAAACATTTAATCTTGAACTTAGACATTTGGTCCATTGCCAACAAGGTTTTCTATTTTGTCCTTAAAAATTTAACATCAAACATTTACCTTTTTAAAAAAAATGGGTTGTCCCATTAGACTCGTGCTTTGTAAAGGACTAGATACAGGTAGAGATTTTTTGGTCCGCAATTAAATTTGCTTGAGTCGGCTCTACTCAACTCAACTTGACAATCTTTTAACTCACAATGCACCAGACTGACCGTTTTGATATCCTTATATGAAACTATGGGTTAATGAAATAAATTGCCAGCCCATGTGGAAGTATAATAATTTTTAATTTTTTAACGCCACAATCTGACATAAAGAAAAAAATATAGACATTGTGTCTAAGTTAGATGGAGCATAATCCAACTTGAGTGGGCTTGGAAGTGTCTCTAAATCTGGTTTGCTTGTTCGAGTTGGTACCTCAGGCTCACGCCCACAAACTCTCTGGAATTCTTCGTTTATCCAACATCATTTTCAAGAAGCAGCTCTCTCTCTCTCTCTCTCTCTCTCTCTCTCTATATATATATATATATATATATATATATATTAAGCTCGTCTTTATCATTAGATCTCTTAATTTCTTTTGCTCAAGGAAATTTGAGGCTCCGAGAAAATATTATATTAGGGCCTTTTTAACAATGAAAAATATATATTCCAAGAAATTATTTAAAATTTATTTATCTTACTTTTTGAGATAGAAAATCTGCTATTAAATTTGAAAAAAAAGTTTAAAGATTATTTTTTTTAATTTTTAAAATAGTTTAATTATCTAATCTTTATTAGAGTGTGTTTGACAAATCATTCTAGTAGCATATAAGCTAGTTTGACTAGTTTATAAATTGGTTTGACCAAAATAAGCTTATTTGATATACAAGTTTATTTTAGTAGTTTCTAACTTATTTTTACTAACTACTTCAACTAGCTTATAGCTTACAAGCTACTAGCTCTTTTTTTCATTTTTCATTTTTATCCTCACTAATTTACTTGAAAACCCTTTTTTATCATTTTTTTTTTCAATTTATAAACTCTTTTACCTACCTTGTCACTCTCATTGATATTATGTTGTCTTTCACATCTTTTACTCTCACACTCACACACTGGCATGTGCATCCACAACCAGCTCATCAATCGCCACCACCACATCGTTCTTTATAATATAAAATCATCAAATCTTCATCTCTCCTATATAATATAAAATTTAAAAATTATTCTGCTAAATTTTAAGATGATAGGAAATTAGAAATATTCAAATATTAGAAGTGATAATTATATAACTACACACACACACACACACATAGTTATAATAAAATAACAAAATATGTCTTTTTATGTCAGTTTACATTTATTAGCTAGCTTATCAACTAATTTCACCAAACATTTATGTTAAAGCAAAGGACATTTTTTATACCCTTCACATGTTTTGTTTTAATAAACAAAATAAACAATTTTTTATCATATAAAACTGCATGCTTTTAAAAGTACAAGACGAACCTATCATCATAATAAAACAATTGCCTTATGTGTTGTGTTTATATATAAGTATATCATCTTGACGATATATTGACATATATAGTCTTGATATTCTTTTAGGTACAAACCTATACTAGAGTCTTAATTAAAGAAGCTACTTTGCAAAGTCAAACATATCTGGTTCATCTACTTCATGAAAAGATATGCCTCTAAATAGTACAAAGTACATCAGTGTACTTTTCTAATCAAAAAACATGGTTGTGCTCTATTATACAGTGCTAGTATCTAATATGAGAAAGAAAAGATAAGCAAGATACTTTATCATTTTGATGTGATTGGTTGGTGAAAGACATTTAATGCTATAATAAATGCCCCAATATTCTCATTTTTGCAAGATGAATGAACGCACAATGGTCTTACAACGGATACTTCAAGTTTGCCTATAAATACTAGATAAACGAAGATGAAGAGAACTTTTTCTACTCAAACAACTTAACAAAATTTCTAATTCTCTTCTACCAACCTTTCATTGTAAATCTTTGAGTGTTAAAAGAAAAGACTCGTGATAAATTTGTATATTCGTCTTGCTAAGACAAAATAGTTAGTGAAGTCACCCTTATCTTTTTTTAGTGAAAATGGTTGAAGCTTGAAGAGCCTTTGTTTCAAAGAATACTTAGGTTTGATCCTGAAGAGGTTGGTTTGTAAAAATTACTTGGGTTATTGCTTGGAGAAACAAGTCAAAGAATACTCAGTTTGAGCCTAAAGAGACTTGGGTTAGAGAATACTTGTAACAATCTTACATGTTAGTGGAAATCTTGGTTAAATACCACGAACTAGACGTAATCTTGGGTTTTTATCTCCTTCCTTGTCCTTTATATATCCTACTCAAAAGCTTGAAATTACATCATCTTATAAACTTGTAAACACATCATCCTACTTAAGATAAGATATCTTTATAAGTAAAATGTATTTGTGAAATTTTTTTTAAACACAATTCAATCCCCTTCTTCCAGTTTTGTTGTGTTCTACAACTTACAATTCAATCATGTAGCTTATAAGTTTTTAATTTTTCAGTTCCTAGCTTCTAGCTTATAAGCTTTCAGCTAGCTTATAAGCTTTTAACTAACTTAGAAGCTAGTTTTATCCAACACCCCCTTAATATACATTTGAAATACACATAAGATTAATTAATTTTAATTTTAAAATACTTATTTTCATTAATACTATAGTAATAATTATAGAAATACTATTTTATAAATTATTCATGCATTTAAAAAATAAAATTTTTAATTTAATAATTCAAGTGGCATGTTAATTTCTACATTTATAATATCTTCTAAAAAATTTAAATTTTATTTATTTATAATTTTATATACATATATTACTAAATATTTTTTTAACCTTCATAAAAATGGAACCCTTGGCATAAGCCTTAATAGCTTATGCCTTCAACCACCGTATCTTTACTTCATTCTTTATTTTTATTTACCAGACATATATACAAATAACAATTCCATGTGTACACAATGCATGTAACATTACACAATCATCATCAACATAACACTGACTTAGTTCATGCATAGCGTAACAATGCATACACATTACATTTTTCAAGACTATATACTATAATTAATAAACTTGCCATCTATAATAATGCATTATCAATCAAGGTGTATCTCAATACCAAAAAAAAATTTTTAAATAAAGATAAATATTTTTCCTCTCTAAAAGCAATATTTTCCGTATTTAAGAATTTTAGAGATGAAATTAGAGACACTCAGACTATCATGGATTTAGACATTGTTAATTATTTAGAGAGAAATTATTATATTTCATCTCTAGTTAGAATCACTCTTGTCTCTAGCAGCAAACCAAAAAAATTAACAATTCAGTCTTTAATAGAGACAAAATCTTCTATCTCTATAGACAGATTAATTTTCAGTCTTTAGAAAAGACAAAATGTTGTTGTCTCTAAATAATAAATTTTCATCTTTAACTAAAGACGATATTTATTTTGTCTCTAATTAGAGATAACATTTATTTCGTCTCTAACTAGAGACAACACCACCAAATAGTTTAAGTCATGGATGTTAAAAAACCTATGCCTCCCTTACTGTTTTGCCACTTATATTTAATGTCAAATTTGATATCAATATCTCAATAAAATAAATAAACATAAATAGAAGACAAATTTTTGAATTGGCATTAGGCATATATTGCATTTTGAACTACCAACCAAAACCTAACAAGTATTTTAAGGAACAAGAAAAAAAGAGGAAAGGTCTCAAACGAAGTAAATTATATGGTTTTGTTGTAAGATTGTATGTAGGGAAAAGAAAAGACAAAGAAAAAATAAACATGATAGTCATTCAAGGTAAATTATTTTTCAGGTTATGTTCATATTGTAAGGTTGAATTGTCTAGAACAAGAGAAAAGAAAGAATATATGGTGTTGCATTCTCACTAGCTCAACTTTTGTGATTCTGAAGTTGAGAGGGTTAACTATGTATCATGTTTCTTCTGTTGGTCTCCTGTTACTTAGAACATTGCAATTGAGAAGGGTTCATTTCCTTAAACGTAGATGTCTTTTTCAGATTCTTTCTGTATATCCAATTCTTGAGGATTTGCTTGTAAGCTCCATGCAATTTATTGACTTTAATGGCGGACACTTAAAAAGATTGTCCAAGTTGGTCGAAGCAGATATTTCTAATTCTTTTATTTATATTTCGATGGCAATGTTTTATAATGTATGAACATAATGCCATCACTCACTCTCTCTTTCTCTCCCTATATATATGTATACATATATTATGTAAAGACAGTAGGAAAAGGATTTTTACTTCTTATCTTAAAATCCAAAACTCATGCATTGACACATTGCTTCTAGATCCATTCCACCACCATTTGCAAGCATCAATACAATTTCAAAAGAATTATAATATATTGTCAAATCAACAAATTCAGAATAAAAATACGAGATACAAGATTTAGAAGGAGGAATTTAAAAATATGAACTATCATCTTCCTATATCTTATTAGTACCTTAAGTAGTATACCTTGAATCAACGATGTAGGACTTCCATGATTTGATTTAAATTTTTACCTACAATAACAAAAGCAGCCTCATTTTAGGTCTACCCTAAGATGAAAAGTCAATAATGTTATACAAAATTATGAAATGCAAAATATTACATGACAACTTTAAACATGACAAAAACACAAAAAGTAGAGTCAATAAGCATTAAGAATGGATTTTGATCCTCTTATGTTAATAACTAACGAGTCAATGTCATGTTAGAGACAGAAAAAAATAAAATAAAATTAATATACCTTACACAAATATTGATAGGTCTTACTATAGTTGTTTTGTGTCTCCCTCTTATAATATGACATTATCGTATTAGTTATGAGCTACATGATTCAGAAGGAGGAATTTAAAACAATGAACTATCAACTTCCTATATCTGATTAGTACATTAAGTAGTATACCTTGAATCAACAATGCTGGACTTCCATGATTTTGATTTAAAATTTTATCTACAATAACAAAAGTAGCCTCATTTTAGGTCTACCCTAAGATCAAAAGTCAATAATGCAATACAAAATTATGGAATGCAAAATATTACATGACAACTTTAAACATGGCAAAAGCACGAAAAAGTAGAGTCAATAAGCATTAAGAAAGGATTTTGATCCTCTTGTGTTAATAACTAACAAGTTAGTGTCACGTTAAAGAGAGAAAAAGACAAAAATAAAATTAGGACCTGTTTGGATAAAACTTTTCTATAAGTACTTATGAAAAAAAAAGAAAGAACAAAAAGTGAAATTAGCTTTTTCTATAAGTTAAAATTAGCTTATGCATAAGCTAATTTGTAGAAGCTTTATCATATTAGCTTCATCAAAATCTAACTTTTAGCTAATGCATAAGCTAATTTTAGCTTATGGAGAAGTTTATTTTATTTTTTCTCATTTTTTTCCTTATAAGTACTTATGGAAAAGTTAATCCAAACAGGCCCTTAATATACCTTACACAAATATTGATAGGTCTTACTATAATTGTTTTGTGTCTCTCTCTTATAACATGACATATTACTTACTAACATAAGAGGATCCTGATCTGTTAAGATTTAACATTAATATATGCCATAACTATTGAAGAATAGAATATTGAAATAAATATAAACCCGACATCAAAGTCTAGTTCAAAATGAATACATCAAATTTATTTTTATAGCAGAAAAAAGTAGTGATGACAATGGATAGGATTTAGGTAGGGTACTACCATACTGGTCCTCATACCTGTATTTGAAAAAAAATACCTGAACCCCAGTCCTATACTCATGTGGGTAGCAACTTTAATCTCCATCCTCGTACCTGTTGGGTACCTATATACTTAGTACTCGCTACCCACACCTTCCTTAAGTGCTGAGCCATGACGAAAAATTCTAAGGTTTTAGGCAAAATATATATTTAATATTTAATTTAATGTAATTTATCAATAAAAATTAAAACATACCACTGAATGCCCACTTATGTGAAGTTGTATTTGAGTGAAGGAACAAGGGTGGACATGCAAATAGTTTTTAGCATCTGCAGTGCAATTAAAAAAAGTATATATAACTAGACATGCATGTACATTGAGGCATCGACAGTCACGATACCAAGATGGTCGATCTTTAAGAATCTCGGCAACCTTGACATAAACAATCACAAATATAATTAAAATAAACACAATTTCATTGTTTAGCAAGGAGGAAACAAAGGAACATGGAGACAACAGTATACCTTAGTGGGTTCTATACTCACAAGGCTGTAGGCTCGTGCTGCCACCCCACTACAGTTACAGGAAGCAACAACTATTCCAATCAAATCTACACTAGACTCCTCAATGCAAATTATAATGAATAAATACACAAAAACATTGACATAAATAAATGAATATTACATATAAGCATATGCAAGAAAAAACCACTAAAGATTGTCAAATAGGCCATACCTTTATCCCAATCATTTGGACCCAATCGGCAATAGTTTCAATAGCCTTAGAAAGGAAGTCTGCCAGGGTCTTGGCTATGGCGAGAAGAATGAAACAACAAAGAATCATGATGTTATTAACTTATTTCGATGAAAACATTGAAATAAATAATAATAGCACATGTTACTTACCTAGCTGGGTTGTTGGCATCCTTGTGGGGATGTTGAGGTGTTAGGTTTTGTTACTGATTATGACCACCCATTACCAGAGACTCAGACCTATTGGTTGTGGTGGTACCAGCAGAGGCCTGTTCAAAACAATCATGGTACATTCATTAACACTTAGAAATAATAAAAACATTCACAAGATGAATGGAAGAGAGAAGGGCCTCACAGTATGTATCTGTTGCTTTATATATCCATTTTCATAAACCAGATGAGACACCCGCTTTTGCAGAAGTCATTGTCTTTCATTAACAGATTATTCATTACAGTCAACTTTCTATTCATTGTCTGCAACTAAGAAGCTTCCTTCCTCTGCTTCTCACGACATATTCATTGAGAAAATCGTAACGTAAATCGCAATTGTCAATCAAATGTTTACTACTCTACATAGATCTTGCTGAAACTCAATTGAACATTATCAAATCCAACCAAACAACACAAAAAATCACCAGAAACAACAACGAAACAAAATCTCATTTGAAGAATCAATGATGTGAAGTAAAAGAAATCGATCTGAAGTTCATCAAGGAATTTTCTAGATCACAACAAACATAAAATCAATGAGAAGGCACATAGAATCGACCTTGAACTTCAATTGATGGTAATGAGCGATAGAAAAGGGCGATATGGTACTCGATTTGATATCGGTCGTCAATGGTGAGCAAGAAAGAGGAAGACTTATCAGAATCATCGAAAACTGAGCTTTCTTTAAAACTCTTGTCTTTGCTTCTCTATAGAACTGGATCGTTGGAATCAGAGTGGAACCTTCAAAGCAGGAAATTTGTAAGAACAGAAGATAAGAAGCCTAAGAATAAGATGTTAATTGAGATGGTTGTGGTTACTTTGGAGTAGATAGCAAGGGATGTGGAGGTGTGTGTCGTGTACAGAAGCACAGAGATGATGCAATCGTTTCAGAACTGGGGAACGGAGACAATAAAATAGAAAACAATAAAGAAATAAAAACATTACAATAAAATTAGCATAGATTTTGTAAAAAACAAATTTGCATGAAAATCTCTAAGAAAATCTATAAGACGTGAGTTTTTCTTCTGTTTATTAAAATTTAATATTATTTTTTCTTGCGGATTTAAATCTGCAACAACACTTGCAGGAAATATAATTTTTTTGGGGAATTTTCCTGCAAATTTTATTTCATAAAAAATAATTGTATAATAAATATATTAACAGGAAAATTTACAGGAAATTCACGCGAAAATATATTCAGAAGAAAATCACATATTTCTAGTAGTATTAGTATAGTGGATTACTTTTTAGAGATCATCACGTGGTTTTTCCCTTCTTATAAAGGGCTTTTCCACATTACATTTGGTGTCAACTTTTTATTATTTGTTATTGGTAAGAATAATAACAAGTGAATCTCGATCATTGTAAAAGTAATATTTATTTGTTTCGAATTTTTATTCCTCTCCATAAATTTTGAATATGCTTTCTCTGACATCCATGAAGATGTTCAAGATATTTGGCTGTATGTGTATTTAACTATAGGCTTAAATGTGTTTTTGGTTTCTCAAATTTAAAATAAATCTGTTTTTAGTCTCTTAAATTTAAAAGTGATCTTTCTAGTGTTTCTAATTTAAAAAAAGTTGTTTTTAGTCCTTCAGGACCACATACAATATCATTAATAGAGCAAATTGAGTCAGCTGTACAGTATCAGTTGAGCTTGGTGTGATGTTTTCACCTGACAAAGACATTATTGGGTAAGTTTTGTGTAATAGATTCACTAACAACTTTTGGACAAAAGGACTAAAACATGTTTTTTTCAAATTAGAGAGACTAAAAAAATCACTTTCAAATTTGGAAGACTAAAAACAGGATTTATCCCAAATTTGAGAAACTAAAAATATATTTAAGCCTTAACTATAATATCCTAACACTTTTTTCTCGTGGAGATGCTTCTTTTCTGGTTCAAACTGAATTATCTATTCTAATAAACACTAAGTAATTACTGATCAATGCCTTTAGTTTTACATTTTTCTTCAGCCAAAATGCGAGTCAAGATTCTTCTAATGAATATAAACATTTCGTATAGTTGTTTCAAACTTCACACTAAAGCGGTATTATAACATCATCAGGAAGGGTAGTTTAAGAACTTTTTTTTTTTTTCATTTTTAGAAGACTTTTCTTGGATTTTCATATTTAGAGTGAATTCTCTAAATTCCTCCGTACTTAAGAAGTTCCATTAATGTTTGTTTGGTGTTTGATGGTCAATAATTGACCAAAGGAGTTGTAGGTTCTATAGATTTTGATTATGCATGTGACTTGGATAAGAAGTTGCCTTTAACAAGTTATATCTTTACTGTCTTCAAATGTGCTATTAGCTGGAAAGCAACATTACAACACACAATGGCATTGTCAGCTACAGAATTTAAGTATATGACATTGGTCAAAGTTATGAATGAAAGCGTATGGGTGCAAGGTCTTTTGCGTAGTTTTGAGTTGAGTTAACAAGTACCTATCATACAGTGTGATAGTCGAGAAGCTATTCATCTGACTACAGATCTAATCTATCATGAACGGACAAAGCACATCGATGTTAAACTTCACTTTATTATAGAAAATGTCAATAATGGCATAGTTGCAATTAAGAAGGTAACTATAATTGAAAACCTTGCTAAATGATGGCAGAACAATTGCTAGTTGATAAGTTTAAGAATTGTTTGGACTTAATCAATATTTGTAGAGGTTAAAGATTCAAGATTACAAATACAAGTCAAGGTGGCTTGTAGTTGTCAACAATCATATAGGAGGAGTTTGTGCCTTTTGCATGAACCTACTTTTGTTGATGGTTTGCAAGGTGGAAATGAATGCAAGCGAGCCAAAGATGCTTCGCCCAAGGCGAGTCGAAGATACCCTAGTTGAGGCTAAGTTGAAGATCCCTCGGCCAAGCCCGAGCCAAAGATGCCCTAGCCTAGGCCAAGTCAAAGGTGCTCTAGTCGAGGCTAAGCCGAATGATGCTTTGGCCAAAGTCGAGCCAATGCTTTGGTTGACACCAAATCGAAGATCCTCTAGCCAAGGTTGAGTCAAAGATGCTCTAACCAAGATTGAGCTAAAGATGCTCTAACAAAAGCTGAGCCAAAGATGTTCTGGCCAAGGCTGAATTGAAGATCCTCTAGCCAAAGTCGAGCTGAAGATCCTTTGGTCGATGCCGAGTCAAAGATGCTCCGATTGAGGCCGAGTTGAAGATGCCTTGACCAAGACTGAGCCAATGATGCTTTGGCCAACGTTGAGCCAAAGATCTTCCAACCGATGCTGAGGCATAGATGCTTTAGTTGAGGCTAAGGTTGAATTGAAATTACTATGGCTAAGACTGAATTGAAAATATTTTATGAATAAATAAAGAAAAACATTTTTGAAATAGTCATAATTTTTTTTAATTTTTTAAAATAATTTTATGGATGGATTGTATCCATAAAAAACTTGTTAATGAATGGATTATTTATTAAATGGATCATATATGGATTAGAATTTTTTAGTAAAATTTTAATGGATATAAATAGAATAATGCATTGTTTTTAATCCATATATTATAATCTAAATTAAAATTTATCTAATCCATCCACTTGTCACCCTTAGTGAAGGGTCGTTTAAGAATTTATGGGATAGAAAATCATTGATCATATAACAAAACTGCATTAGCTTTATTTATAATGAAATTAAAGAATATAGGCTAAGATGTCATCCTCTATTGTAAAAGATAAAAAGAATAATCTATGCTATTCCAATTTTATTTGCTGCCTAGAATGAAAATCAAGTAGAGAACTCTAAATGAATAGAAGAAAATTCTGTTCCTCCCGTTTGTACCTCTGCATGTCTACGCTATTTCCACGCTTGTTATTGATACGTTTCTTCATTTTATTCCTCCTTTGTCTTGTCTTATTCTGGTAATGTCACAGTTTCCATCCTCAAGATTTTTCCAATTCCTTTCCATCTTCTGGTCCAACTTGTAGCCTCAAACACTCAGACACCCCAATTAGGGTGTAAAGACAAGCTGAGAATTTGCGTTCATACTTCATCCTGAAAGTTTCTCTAAGTAATGGTGAATCATCAACACCATATTTCTCTTGCTCCATTGATCCCACCATTTCCTCTGCTATCTCAAATGGAGAAAAAGAGTAACTCAATGATCCAGCAGTGTCCAAAAACTGAAAATCAGTGATCCCAACATCACAGCCTTCAAACTCTCCTTTATCGCTCACAATCTGGTTGTTTTCATCATAAACATTGTCAGCACAATGATACCCGAATCCGAAATCCTCCCTGATGCCCTCTTGGTTAAAATTTTCTTCATTTGTTCCACAACTATAGTCACAAGTAGTTATGGCAGAAGAACTATAACCAGCACCATAATAACTTTCTTCAACAATCCCATTTCCTACCATATCTAAAAAATTCCCATAGTGGGGTTCTTCTATTTGGTGATACAAATGGGGTTCAGGTTCGGGTTCGGGTTCTGCTTTGGTTTCTTGTTCATAGTGGTTAGTAGGAAAAGGAGTGGTAACCATACATGAAGAGGTCATGTTTCTAGCTTTGAGCCTAAGAAGGAGGAGTTTGGCAATCTTTGGAGGAAGAGCAGGAACAGAAGGAGAAGATTGGCAAGGAAAGAAGTTGGTGCGAGTGTTGGCACCACGAAGCAAACGAGCTGCTTCATCATAAGCTCTAGCAGCATCTTCAGCAGTGTCATAAGTGCCTAACCATAGTCTAATGTTTTGTATGGTGTCTTTGATTTCAGCCACCCATCGTCCTGAAGGTCTTTGGCGCACCCCAATGTAACGTTTATTCTTAGCTTTTCTAGCTCCAAGTATAGCAGCAGCCATTGATGCTGCCTCTTCCCTTAGCTTTTCCCATTCAATGTTCCCTTCTTCACTACTCTTTTCCCCTCCTTCACCTTCCCATCTTTTCCTCTTGTTCCCCATCTTCTCATTCATAAGGGCTAAGGCTTGGTTTTGGTTTGGTTTTGGTTTTGGTACATAGCAGCATAGGAGAGCACAAGCATTTATAAGAAAGTGAGTAGAGAAGCTCTTTAGCTTGAGAGTGAAACCTTTGGGGCTTCCAATGCTTGTAGCTTTCTTTTGTTCCATGTCTAATTCGGCTTTCCATTTTACTTTATTTTTTTCTTCAAAAACAAACTTTAGAGCCGTACAGAGCTTTCTCTTTCATTCTAGGGGAGATTACAAGACGTATTTCACAAGGAAACTGACTTTTGCATTGGCTTATTATCTTGCACTCAGTAACTAGTAACTGTTGAAACATACAGGCATATGTAATCAGCAATTTAGAGCTTTAAGTTGTAAACTAAAAATTAGAAATTTTATATGAAAATGAATATTATGGCGTGCGGTTATATATGCAATTAGAAGTTTTATATTTGAATTAATTAAAAATTGGACTATCTTTTATCCATAGTTAGCCTTGAGGAGGTGGTTTTCTCCTTGAATATTGTAGATTTTGTATTTAGAACAAGATAACAATAGGCAATTTTTTTAATAGAAACCTCATGTTGTGTAAACTGGACTTGAAGAAAAATTATCTAGTTTAGATGGAGAAAAAAAGACAAGAAACCAAAATACGGATTTTGGGTTTCAAAGTTCTTTTCCCTTACGTTCAACCCAATTAGAGTTATTAAATTCGAAAAATGTATATTTTTCGTGCTTTTTGTTTATCTCTCATTCCTTCACACATTTGGTATAAGCATTACAGTTCTTGCCCCCCATAAAACAGATTTTTAACACCCATATTCTTCCCATAATATTTGTAGCAGATTAATTTTTTAGTTGGACTTTCTTCGGATAATAAAGTAAGTTTGGTTTCCGGCATATGAGAACCTTCTGTCAATGTCAAAAACCTTGTGGAAATCACCCCTTATCAGTCATAAAAGCATATACCCGAGCATGATGCTTGTACAATCAGATCAACTGAAATTTGCTGCGGAGCACTATTTAATTATATTAGAATTTTTTAATATAGATCACATGTATTTTTTACTAGAGATAATCTTTATTTTTGATATAGAATGTTATTTGCACCCCTTTATTCTTATTTATCTTACAAATTATTGTTTTATTTTGTGTAAATAATTTTAAAATGTGATAATACTTTTTTTAAAATAAAAGTTTACTGAAAGAAACGATGGTCCATTTAAAGTTTACTTACAAATTTTAACAAGAGTTTATGATCTATCTCGCAAGGATATCGTTTATTCTATCTTTTTACTCCGAATAACACATGCTTTTATTATTATTTAATACTTAGTTTTGTATTTTTTTTAATTTTTAATTTTTTTTTTCTATAAATTTTCCTTTTACATTAAAGTTCTTTTTTGGCTAAATTGCATTTTTGGTCCCTCTATTTTTTTTTCAATCTGTAATTTTGGTTCTTCTATTCTTTTTAGAGACATTTTGTCTTCCTAATTTTAAAAATTTAGAAATTTAGTCTTGCTGTCAAATCTAATATGTTGACCATTTGCATTGGGTCAAGATAATTTGATGTCAAATACTATTTTCTACATCAATTTAATAGTGTCATGTCATCGGGTTAACAATAGATGCAAATGATCAATGTATTGGATTTAACGGCAAGACCAAATTTTTGAATTTTTAAAATTAAAGAAACTAAATATCTCTAAAAAAATAAGAGAACCAAAATTGTAGATTGAAAACCATAGAGAGAACAAAAGTACAATTTAGCCTTTTTTTTTTTAAATCTCAATTTTAATTACTTTTAAAATTTCTTTTTATACTAACATTGTTTCAAATTTCAGTTGCTGTGTTAATTTTTAAGAATTTAGTTTTAGAGGAAAAGAGTAGAGAAGGTAAATTTTTCATTTCTAAATAAATATTCACAAATTTAATAGTTTTTTAAAATAAAAGAAATAAAATAATGGATTAACATAACTTTAGTGTCATAATCTTTTATTTTATTTTTTATAAATCTATAACTATAATAAGGAAGATAATCTCTTTTGATCTTTATTTTTTATTGGACTATTATACCCTTTAATTACTCTCTAAATTATTTATTACTTTACTCTTTAACTACTATCTAAATTACCCATTACACACACTCTCTCTTTTATTTTATTTTTTAAGAAATGAAGAGAAGCACAGAATGTGACTCTCTTTCTCCTAGTATTGTATAATTCTCTTGATTTTAAAATAAAATATTTGATCTCCCTTCTTTTTTCTTACAAAATTTTATTCTCAAGCATTTCTTTAAACTCTTGAATTAATTCTTTTTTAATGTAATTTTTTTTCTAAATCTAAGCTGCTTATATTTTCTATTCATTAATTACAATTAATTATGCATATTTATATTAATTGTAATATTAAGTTTTTATTTTATTTTATATTTTTAATTTTATTTAAATTAAAAAAATACTCTCGCGCAATGCACGAAATACTTGCTGGTATATTCATAAATGATTGATCAAGTGTACTAAAAATCCAACCCATTATACGTAATTGAACTTTTAATTAATGATAAATATCATTAATTAAAAAATAAAAATGATTGAATTGGTGAATACCCAAACCTATTTAACATCTGGTGAGAGAAAGATATAGAAGAGAGATAAATGTATGTATGGTAGGTGATGTGATGTGATAAAAAAAAGAAAGATGAAAAAAAATAATAATGTTAATAAAATGTTTGAAGTAGAGAAGTGTCCACAAATTATTACTCATAAAAAAATTAGTACCATAAGAAACAATTTTTTGATCTACTCTAAAAGATTCGTAAATCGTAAAAATCCAATAAAAATAATTGTGTGTAAATGTTATTCGAAGCATTTACCTGCTACGTACTTATCATTTGTTTCTTTAAGCTTCTTTCCTGTTTATTCACACAGGAAAATATGCAAATAACTAGCTAGATTATTAAGTTTATTACTAATATAGCAAAGATTTACCACACGTAATTGGCCATATTGAGCTTGCTATCGACATATATGTAGACCACTATATTATATTCAGGTTACTCACATTCACAAGTTTCAAACAAAAATGTTGTTCGCATTATTTTTCAAAATTGTAAGTTAAATATGTTTTAATTTAATTGATTCCAAAATTAACCCTCTTTCAAACTTATAACATATGTTTTAATTTTAGAATGAATCGTTTAATTTTATTGTTATTTTTCTATTATTTTTTTTATCAGCTATAAACAAAATTTATTATCAGAGAGGAAACCAAGCACAAGATGTGCGTGATTTTTTATATTATAATGTGACCTTCTCATGTTCATAATAACATTAGGGAATCTCGATCCATTTTAAAACAAAACAAGCTTTATATGTCCTAAAATATTTTATTAAAAAAACTAAATATATTTTTAATCTCTATGAATACATTAAATTATGCTTTTAATCTCTATAAAATTTGAGTTTTGGTTTTATGTTGATTCTTTTAAAAAAAAAAAAAACTTTTAAGTGTTACTGTCATCATAAATCAATTAAATTTTAACATGTCACTTGACAATGAGTTGAAATTTATTTGACATTTCAATTAATGAATCCATGATATGATGGAATTTGAATTTGTTTATTTCTAAAAATAAGTAACGCGCAATCGATCTAAACCTCAAATTTTAAAGAGATTAAAATTAAAATTTAATATAATAATAGAAACAAACACAAATGTAAATAGGAAAATTGAACCCAATTGAATTAGGTTTTCTGGGCAAATTGGAATCAAATACAGCCATGTAGTTGAAGCTTATGGATGCTTAAGATTTTGTGAGCAAGATAAGATTAGAATTGTCTCCCTTATAATGGTTATTGCATAGTGCACAAAAAATCCAGAGAAACCACCTAAAGAAGTGACAAGGGCAGCCCGACTGTCTTCAATATTCCCCGTTTTGGCGTTGCTCCTTTTGTTTGTTTAGTCTTTGAAACTATCATCAAAGTCCTTTCACAAAAATCATCAAATTTGTTTGAAATGGAAGCCACGAGGAGCGATAACTGAAGACTGGAAAACTAAGTGAGAAGTATTAGTTGAGAACTAAAAGCTGACTATAGAGGCTTGTTTACAGTAGTTGTAAGTTTTTAACTTTTAGTTTTTAAATTTAAATTTGAAAATAAAATCTGTTTGCATAAAAATGATGTTGAAACGGTTTTAAATTAAATTTAAAATCACTTAAATTTATTTTTGGAAAAAAAAAATCTAATTTTGGTTTTAAGGTTTTAGAAATTGCCTCGTTTTTTTTTGTACTTTCTTTTACTTTTCTTCACCTCTTGTCTAGCTTTCATCACCTCTTGTTTAGTCTTTACTAGAGGTGGCAAAATGGTTCGAGTTAGGTTGACTAAACCTAAACCCACTTGATGAAATGTATAACTTTTGCTTTAAATTTTGAGCACAAATTAAATTTGATCCAATCATGTCTTGATTTGGGCTTGCAAAAATAGATTGTACAAATTAGACTTTCATCGAACTTGGACTTCATTTTAGAAGCTTGGATTGAATATTGGATTTTTAGCCCAACTTGCTATAGCTCGCAACTTACATTGAGTCTGTGCTTAACCAACCCACTGATGAAATGTAAAGCTTGAGCTTTAAATTTTGAACACAATTAAATTTGGAGCTTTTTAACTTGATCTAATCATGACCTGATTTGGGCTTACCATGAAAAAAGCACATATAAAACTAGGCTTACATAGAGCTTGGGCCTCACTTTAGAAACCCAAATTGCATCTAGGCTTTTTGGCTTGACTCGCTATAGTCTGCGACTCATATTAAGACTACGATCAACCTAGCCCAGACTTGCTTGATGAAATATTAGACCTAGCCTACAATAGCTCGTAAAAAAATTTAAATCTTTCCTTTTTTGTTCTATTGTGCTTTCACTCTAGATCCTTTCATTACAACCTCATATGAAAAGTCTCACATCGTATAGTGAATTTTTTAAAGAAAAATTATAAAATTGACAATAAGTTTTTGAAACTTAAAAAAAAGAGTTGAAGTTGCAAACTAAAAACTTATTTTAGTTTTTAAAATTTTAAAAACATAAAACTAAAAACCACTCCAAATAAAACATGAAATTTATAACGACAAAACTGAAATTTACCCATCATCCTCTGGTTGAATGACATTCATCTTTGTCTTGCTCCCATTCCTATCAAGAGTTGTCAAAGTGAGCCAACTTGGCTCACCCATGTTGGCTCACCATTAGTTGAACAAAAAAGTGAGTCAACCCAACTTTTCTCATTTTTAGTTGAGCCAAAAAATAGTCAACCCGGCTCAACCCACCACAAGTTGGTAGATTAAACGAGTTGACTCACCTAAAATAAAAATAAAATTCAAATATGATTTTTATCTTTTTTTGCAAAATATTATAACAATTAAACATTTAAATTTTAAACTAATGTTATGGCATTTATAATTATAAGGGGTAAATTACTAATTAAGGATGGGATATATATATATATATATATAGTGAGTATTTAAAAAATAACTTATTAACCCCTAACTTGCGAGCTAACCTGGCTCACCACGGTTCAACCTAGGTGAGCCACAAGCTAAGTGAGTCGGACCAACTTTTGCTTATAATCATGGTAAGCTGAATTTGTTCAACCTAACTTGATTCAAACTCGTGGTGGGCTAGGTTGACTCACCGAGTCGTAGCTCACTTTGATAGTTCTACTTATCATACTCTCTCTCAGTTCCCACACCAATAAGTAGCCCCATCACATTTGTTATAACAATTTAATCAACAAATAAAAGATAACATAAAATGTATGTCAAATGTACACTTACCAACTAAATAATAAATGTCATAGCTACCCCCAATAGTCATAGAAATAGGGACAAATTGGTAGATTATTGTAGGAACAAAACCATTGTCCACCAATGCTACCTTTTGTTGAAAACTGAAAATTTATCTTGTACTTGTGATGGCTAGTTTTGTAACTACCACCATTTGCAGCAATGCTAAAGAATTGAATAGAATATACAAAACCTTCGTGTAAGTCCTTTTGGAACTTGTAAATTAGGGTCCTGCTGACAGAACTGTGAATTCTATGTCCCTACAACAAAGAAAGAGTTGATAAAAAACTGAATCCTCTTTTAAGATTAAGATATAAGAATAATAAAAAAGAAAAAACTTAGAATCCACCAACACCAACTCCATGGAGAATGGTATTGACATGAAAAATCAGAAACCCCCTATAGTTGAATCACCTCACCATGATTTTCTAATTCTCCTTCTGAGGAGAAATCTCATAAACACCACTGAATTTGATGGCCATATCCTAACTCACTTAAGATATAAGATAAAGATATACACAAGTATGTGGAAGCAAAGCAATTACTTTCAATTGGAACATAATATATATAAGGGTTTCTCATAATTGTGTTTTAGAAATAAAAAAATAAATAAAAATAAAACACAAACCCAATTCAAACTCAAAATTCAAATATGAAAATAAACTTTCACTTATCTATGATATCTGTGAAATTTGTAATTAAATACACTCTATAAAGCATCTTTTTAGTCATGCTTGCTGTTGATGTGAGGGGAAGAAAGTCTTCCCAATCTAACTGACATATTCTTTTTCCTCCATTAGGCAAATTTTCCAGTTTTCCCAATCTAACTAACATATTCTTTTTCCTCCATTGGCAAAATTTCCAAGTTTCCAAGCTTGATTAAAACCACTACCCTACTATTGTGTTACCTACAGAACCCTATCTCTTTCACACCTACCATGGAGCCCTACACACTCTTCACATCTATCACTCTTTTACATGGAATGTTGTGTTTGCTTTTCATGTTTGACGATTTTAGTAACATCAAATAGGCTTAAATTTTGTCTCATTTGGAAGCATGTTTCACGCCTCACTCCCTAATCTCAAACATGGGTCACTTTGTGATTGCTTTTTTTGATAAAAAAAAAAAACCTAAATGGGCCTTTCATCTAGTTCACAAAACCTATTGAGTAAATTCAAAAATAATTCCTTAATTAGTAAATTTTGTGTGAGGTATAATTTTTTGAAATGTCACAAGAGTGTGACACCTATCAAAAGTTTCCATTTGTCTTACCTCCAATTATATATAGTATTGATTGATTGATTCTAGAGCTCTTTTTTATTTTAATTACTATTTTTTTTTAGCTTAATATTTTTCAGATCATTGAATGTATCTAATGGTTGACGGATAATGATTCCTTCCTCACGTAGAAAATATGGATAGGGAGAATATCCGAACCCGGTTTCCTAAAATCTATTTTCTCGGGTCCCCGCCCTTTCATACTTTCCTTTCCTTATTCACCCCCAACCCAACTGCTAAGTTCCGCCATTTGTAAACAGAGATACAAATGTAAGCAGACCCGTGAGATATCGTAGAATCATGTTGATAGGTAATATTATATGGGGTAAAGGGAATGATGTTTTCCTGAATTAAAGGCCAGGAAAGTACCTCTAGAAATAAAGAGAAAAGATAGATTTTCTGAATAATGCTAGTCTGTCCCATTTAGAACTGTCAAAATAGGTTATGGCCTGTGAGCCAGCCCAGCTCACCATAGGTTCGAGCCAGGTTAGGTTGGTAAAACTTGGCCTGCCTGAATGGTAGGTCAAATTGGACTCGGCTCACTTGGCTCGCGACTTATCCGGGTTGGCTTACGGGTTGAGGTTTTTTTTTTTTTTTTTTAATATAGCTTACTATACTAACTTTATAAGTAATTAAAGTAAGTAACATATAAACTCAATTATTTAATTCTATTCCAATCATAATAAAAGATAGTAACATACTAACTTATCTTTTTATATATAGATATAGAATTGGAATATAAATATGACTTTTCAAATCATTAATATATATAAATTGTGAGATACAATATAATAAATCTATTAATACTTTGGTTTTCATTAGACACATCAAAAATTTTATCACCTTAATTTACTTTTTATATATATTTTTTGATACTTTTTTACTTACGTATTCTATTTTTTAATTTTTTTTAATTTTAAGTGAACCAACCCGTATAACCTACCAACCTATGGTGGTTTGAGCCGGGTTGAACATTTTTTGGCTCACCAAAAATGAGCCAGATTGGGTTAGCTCACTTTTTGACCAACCTGTGATGAGCCAATTCAGATAAGCCGGATTAGTTTACTTTGACAGCTCTAGTCCCATTCATTCCAATCATCGCTATATAAAAGCTTACACGCATGACAACAAAATAAAAACGGCTACTGTATAAGAACCCAAAAATACCATACTGCTATACTGCATAACAGACTAACAATACTGCATAACAGCACAAAATAACAAACCCACTAATTGGGTAACAGCACAGCACCTATGTTGCTAAATATCCATAAATAACTTAGTGGGTATATTCCTCCCGGCCTTGTGGACGTTTAATAGTTCTTTTGGGCCTATGATTCATACTATCAGTAGGAGCACCCCTACTCATTAGGCCTTGAGTGCCATCGCAAGTCTGCAGCAAATGTTCCCAAAGTGGTAAAAGCTGCAGTCATAGAGGCTATCAAACTCGGTTACTGACACTTCGACACAGCAGCACAATACGGGTCAGAGCAGGCTGTGGGAGAAGCTGTTGCCGAAGCACTTCAACTTGGTCTCATCGCCTCCAGAGACGAGCTTTTCATCACTTCCAAGCTCTGGTGCTGCGATAATCATCCCCATCTTGTTCTTCCTGCTCTGCAAAAGTCACTTCAGTGAGGAAATCCCTACTTTTTTTGTTTGGCACCTCCAAGTTATAATTTTATATTTATTAATTGAATAAATCACTAATTTGGGTAAGTATTATCTTCGTTCCTAAGTACTAAATAGTCTTTATCTTCTTTCCTCGGTATTAAATAGTCTAACAAGTAGTCTTCAAATTATTGAATATCCATCAATTTAATTCATAAGTTGATATATTTTACTGACATTGAAGAATTAATTTGAAAGGGTTTTTCAATATTTGAAAAACTACTTAGTATAATTTTTAGTACTTGAGAACTTGCTTATATAATAATTTTACTTTAAGAATGATTTAAAAGAGAAATAATATACTTTAAGGATGAAATTTATAGTTTATTATTTATTAATCAAAATACTTTTTAAAAGCTACTAAGGAAGGTTAATACCAAACTCTAGATGACACCTACAGAGATGAAAAAAAGAAAAAAAAATATAGGTATGATAGATAATATAAAATGATAAGAGAGATAAAGAGAAAGAATAAGTTTTTAGAGTGATTAGGTGTCTACATATCAGTGCTCATTTACTAATTTATAACCTCAATGGGAGTTAGTTGCACAAAATTTGGATGTAATTCCTTAAATGTTTTTGATGCTGTTCTCAAATTCCTTAAATGCTTTTGATATTAATCTCTAATTAGAACTAGAATTTTATTTTGGTAATTTGTATGAAAAATATTTACATCAAAAGTGAACATAAATTCTCAAAATAAAACTCTAATTCTAATTGGAGAAAAAACATGAAAAGCTCATAGAAAACTGTATATCTAAATTTTGTCTGAACCTAAATTGATGCAGATCTCTTAAATTAGATTATTTGGACCTTTATTTAATCCATTGGCCAATGAGTGCGAAGCCTGGAAACTGGGATTAACCTTATACTGAAGAGTGCCTGATGCCGTTTGACTTAAAGGGTGTGTGGGCAGCAATGGAAGAATGTCACAGACTGGGCCTTACGAAATCAATTGGAGTCAGCAACTTCTCTTTCAAGAAGCTTGAAAATCTACTCTCTTTTGCTACAATTCCTCCTGCGGCCAATCAAGTCCATCCATCATCCATTCTGAACATTTTGTTTATTTCAAACATCTTATTTTTCGCTCCTAACGGGTGGAGATGAATATTGCCTGGCAGCAAAAGAATCTTAGAGAATATTGCAAGGCAAAGGGTATAATTGTAACTGCATACTCTCCTTTGGGAGCCAAAGGGAGCAAATGGGCAATCAATCAAGTTATGGACGATGAATTGACCAAGCAGATTGCACAGGCTCATGGCAAAACTGCTGCTCAGGTTTCCAATTTTCAGTTTTTATTTACACTTTGCTTTTAAAGCTAAATGACAATTACACTGCAAAATTGTGTTACCATCAGTGAAATTAATAATGAATAGTTTGACAAGTTGCACGAAATCATGAATTCAAACCATCATGATAATTGTCACTGTAGTAAGTTGAATTTGGCAGCTCCTTGAAGTCTTGAACGCTAATACAATCAATCCTTCATGATGTAATAGGTATGTCTTAGATGTTATTTGAGCAAGGTGTGACTTTAGATATTTGATTGGTCACTCACAAAAGATGATCATGAAAAGATTAATCAAGTCAAACAGGACCGTATGTTCAAGAATGGACCAGCAGCATTCCCGCTTCCTGACCTATTCGATGGGGAAACTTAGAAGTTCAATACCAATTTCACTATTTCATTTTCGTTAAGATTTAGTTTTTGTGACACAATAAAAGGATGAACAACAATCTGTCTTTAAAATGCCCTTAAAGACACTCAAGACTGAAATCACTGGTTTCACTTTCTGTGGGAAGTTGCACTGTTGTGCTTTTCTACCATGTAATTTATGTGCTAGACTGTTTAATCAGTTGTAATGTAATTGTAATTCCAATAAGAGGAATCCAATAGAACCTAGATTGTTTATAGTTTATTCAGATCTACTGTATGTAGTTGTAATTCCAAGAGAAATATATCACATAAAAAGACCAATGTTTTCAAAGTGTTATACATCACAGGAACCTAATTTCTGGAAACTCAAAACAGAGTCAATCTAAAGAAAGTGATCCTTGCCTACAATGTAGATATCAATGTAGATATCGTACTTTGTTAATGTTACAAATGGAAACTATTACCAAGTCATCAAGATTGTATTACTAGTTTACTATTTAGACAAGTCAACCACAGCCACAGGCATTTCCCGAGTAATGTAATGATACATCTACAACAAGTTTAAATTCAAACTATTTTGGACGATTTCTATTTATCTTTGATTGAACCTAACACCAATTGCGTAGTCAAATGGATGTATTCTTTCTCTTGTATCATCACACAACCAACCCAAAGTATGCACCTTTATTAATATGTGTATTCCAACACAGTGAACCATAGAGCATGGCAAGACATGAAAGACTATGGAAAGTTACCTACATTCTTCTGCTGAATGTTCCTATCCTTTTGATCATGTAACATCCGGATTTTCTTCTTCAAAATTTCTATAAAACCTAACTTCATCAAAATTATCCTTAACTTCAGCAACATATTATAGAATCACCGACTCAAGCTATCAAAATGCAACTTGTTTAGGCTTCTCTTCAACTGTATGAAATGGAGAAAAGGAACCTCATAGCAGGAGGCATTAACTTCAGTAACAGCTGAAGAATAAGGATGATTTTAATACAACTTTACGAAGGCTTTGATATGTTAAAAACTAACCCAACCCAAATGCTCAGACTATTAGGAGAAGCCTTAACATTGGTTTTATATCTAACTCTTTCTATATTGGAATAATGGTTGTCAGCATATCCAAAATCAAAATTCGCCCTGGTAGAATCAAGATTCAAGAATTCCAAGGTTTTGCCTATTCATGGGGATTGCTAAATATTCAATTTATTGAAATTTATTTTTCTTGTTGGTTTCCCAAGTTATCTCCACACTCTTTGAGTACGAAATTAATCTATTTGGGCACTAGGTAACACGGCTAGGCCCTTCCACAAGTGATATCTCCAGGGCTCAAAGGTTTTCCTGGAACTACCACCATATGCTACAGAAACTGCAGTAATGATATTTATCATCTTTATGTGTGCCTATGAAATTCATTGATTATTCAACTAATGCTATAAAAAAGGCAGGTTAGTGGATACACTTATGATTTGCTCCAATTTCCAAACAATTTTTTTGCAGCCATTTAAGTTAGCCTACAGATATTCATAGAAGCTCATAAGTCATACCTTCCAACAAGAGTACTGCTTTTCCTTTTGTGTAAAAAAAATAACAAAGAAGTCTTTGTCAATTCATTATCGAAGATTATAAAAAACAGTTTATATCAGAAGTATGGCAGCCGCTTGAGCAAATTATGACTTTGCTTAGCTACGGGTAGGGGAAACCAAATTTGACCAGAGTGTTTAGGAGGTTATTATTCAGTAAAATCATATCCTAAGTTCACTTTCGTGGATTAAATCACTAGGCAAAGAAACCAAGGACATAACACCAACCCATATCCTAAGTTCTTCACCAACCCATATTTCGGCAATAAAAACATATCCTAAGTTCACTTTTGTGCTTTAAATCACCAGGCAAATAATTGAAGACATACAATTCTCCACCAACCCAACAAATTGTTTGCCGAAAGGAAGAAATTTTAGATTGAGGGTAGGTAGTTCATACACTAGTTGTCAATAAAAGTCGTCCCTTAATAAGAGGTAGGTCAAACACGCAACCTCACAGTTACAAAGTAATTATGTCAATCAATCAAGGACGCACACCATCTGACGCAATCAAGGAAAAGAGGCACCCCTCCTAGGTGCAATGGATTTCACCACAGTACACTATGTGCTTTCGTGATCACGTATATACAGGAGATTAGTAAGTTTACTTCAGCTTTTCTTTGTCTTTTACAAAATAAAAATGAATTTTGGACACTTAAAAATTTATTTGACGCATAGTGAAAGAGATAAAAGAAAAAATATATTTATAAATATAATAGATAATATAATATGATAAAAAAAAAATTGTCTAATTTATCGCAAGTAAAAATAGGGTTAAGTAACTTCATCAAGATAATTAGTGTAATTTTTTATATACTTAAAGATGATTAGTATAATATAAAAAATTACACTAATTATTTTTGATAAAATTGTTTAACCTTATTTTTATTTAGAGTAAGTTAGACAATTCCTTAAAAAAAAATAATTTAAAAAACTAAACAAATGTTAATTAAGTATTTGAAAAAGTGGAACATACAAAAAATCATTTCTTTATTAAACACCACGCACTTTCTCTTAGTTTAACTTTTTGATGTGGACCAAAGCTGTCATATATTATGTAAGAATAATTATTTATGGACACTTAACAAACATCTAGATGACACCTAGCAAGAGAAAGAGAGAGAAAAAAAAGTGTATATATGATAGATGTTATGATATGAATAATAATTAATGTATACCCCGAAGGTGGGGAAGAAAGATAGAAGGAAAAAAAAAAGATAGAAAGAGAAAGTTATATGTGATGTAATGAAAAATATAGAAAGAGATAAGAAAAAATGAGATGAAAGTGAATTGTAAGAAAATGAGATGAGGAATATATATTAATAAGAACTCATAATATAATAAGAAGAGAGAGGTAAAGAGAAATAATAAAGGATGATGGAATATTTGATACGTATGAGTGTTAAAGACTGACTCTCGTTCTATTCTTTTCTAACTCCTCTAATTAACAAGTAATTAAGCACACTCCCTTGAGCAATTCAAGCGATACTGCTGCTCCTCCCGTGTTCAAGATGCACCCTTGGCTCTAAATGAAAAATGATTGCATCCATAAAACAAAGTGAATACTCAACCCTACTCCTCTCATGTACGAACACATTGAAAGTTAAAATTTTTCTCCCTATAAAAGAGTAATTCAAATTATACCGTAGAAAACAAGCATGTCCGTTTGTACAAATTGGAGGATAGTTTCAGATGGATCTAATAAAGCCCTACCACACCATATCCTCAAAACATGAGGCACCAATTTATTTATTTATCGCAAAGCACTCAAATAATAGATGAATCTGGGGCTTCCTTTTTTGGTTGGCGCCTAATCCATGGTTTCCATTTCTGGGATGGTGGGTGGTGCTCATGACTGATCGAGCTCTCCATGGGTTTGGGCCAACTAAGGTCCGGGTATAACACTAGTCTCAGAAGCCTTGGGTGATGAAGTGTGAAGTGGCTTGAAGCCGAGGTTTTGGATCGATCGAGGTCCAGTGCAAAACAATTATAAATTAGTGAAATAAACTCATTTATTAACCACATCTATTTTGCTCGAATAGTCCTATACAATAGTCCAATAAATTATCAATTATCTAAATTAAGTTATCAAACATACTCAATATCTCCACCTTGACAATTCTAGAGAACTTACATCTCTAATAATTGGTTTGATAACTGCACTGTCATTGACATTAATAATTAATATTGTTACTCACAACTGATCTTAGCCAATGAAAGATCAAGGAAGAGAATCAGAATTGAAGATTGAATGACCGAATACTAGGATTGAAAAAGAAAATTATGGGCTAATGAAAACAGCCTTTTTAGCAAGGCTTCTTAGTTGGCGTTGTGCTTAGATAACAATGCTTAGTTTGTCTTTGCTTTTGGAGTTGATCGAGTTGTAATTTTTCTTATTATAATATTCGATTATAAATGTTTGCATAAGAGGAGCATTAACACTATATTTTTTAATACACTCTTTTTAATACACACTTTATAATTGTTTGAATTTATTAAAAATTACAAAATCACAAATGATGATCATTAAATAAGAGGTGAATCGTAAAAAAATTTGTAACCTCTAACAAATTTTAGTCAACAATAAAGAATGCGTTCAAAATTGTGTGTTAAAGAGTGTGTTTGTAAGCAGATCATTGAGTCCTTGGTTCTTAGTTTCAGATCCAATTTCTAAGAATGAGATGAAATGCTTAATAACCTGACCATCCTGGATTGTACCTCTTTCCTTTGATGTAGCTAGATCCCTTTTGATGTGTTGTAATTTTCAACTGCAATGGGGGCCTTGCAATGGTATAAACTACATTCTGCTTGGTTTGTGCTAATCGTTTGGGTGAATTATCTTCCCCATGGTGTTGCTCAGATGCTATATCTTTGTGAGTCTATTTTCACGAGCGAGAGGAAATGGAGTGATGTTCCCTACATCTCATGCTTCTCTGGGGGGTTGTGGTTATGAGATAGTCAGTCTCATTTATCACAGAGGGCTGGATCGTAGGTGGTAGTTCTTGCTCCTTCTCTCCCCTTGGTGTACTTGGATAGTTATCCCTTATGAATGAGGTCTTTTATTGAATCCTTCAATTGAGCAAAATTGTCCATACTGTGACCTAATGATTTATGCAAATGACAATATTTTGATTTATCAATCCTAAAGTCTATGTCTAATCGGCTTTGATCTCTTAATCTTGACGTCTCTAAACTCCACATCGTAGACTTCATTGAGAATATGTGTCTGTGAGGTGTTCAAGGGCGTGTAACTTTCGTATTTACTGGGGTAGTGGCGGTTGTGGATCTCCTTGCATAGTGTGGTCCTTGTCACTCTAACTGACCTAAGTTTTTCCTCGTTTGGTTGGGGCATTTTTCATCTGTATTGGCCCTAGTTTCTTATTCTAAGTTTGTGTATTTAGAAGACTGCACAAGGAAGTCTTCCATGGTTTCTAGTCTTCACTTAGCAAGCGAAATGTGAAAGGTGTTCTAGGGAGTATCTAGTCCTTGATAAAGTGTAGCTCTACACTGGGCATCAATCCTTGTACTTGGAGAACTTCTTGATTAAATATGTTGATTTACTCTCTAAGTGGTTTTCCCAACTTTTAGTGGATAGCCATCAAGGTGGCTTTGTTTTCATTGTGTCTTCCCCATCGGGAAATGGTTCGCAATTTTTTGTTTCAGCTTTCTCCAAATGTTTATTAAGCAGGATGTAAAGGCTTAGTACTACCTTAAAGGAGTCTTCTTGAGGGTTAAAGGAAATGCTTGACATATCAAGGAGCCAAATTATTAGCACTGATTCGAATATATTTAAATATTCCACCAGATCCCTTAACCTGTCATATTGATCCATTATCGGGAGTTGTTCTAGGTTTTTAAGCACTAAAAACATTAATGTGGGAGTTCGCTTTGGTTGATCAACAACGTGTAGATCATCATGAGTGTACATTGTCTTATTAGGGATGACGAACTGTTCTCCTTGGGATGATGGTATGAAAGATTGGTTATAAGGCTTTTGCAGATAGTTAGGGGATTTTGGCGTCAATGGTGGGTCACAGATGACTCTAATGGCTCATTGGTCTGGTTGTTTTAGACTTCAAAAGCTTGGTGTTTAACTGTTTTTATTGTCCTCTGAGGCATTGAATCCTCTGGTTTTGTGTGCAGATGAGCAAGACTTATTCGCGGATGAGCTTGAGGAGTTGTTCCCTTTCTAAGGTTGCTTCGTTATTTTGGGTGAGTTGAGGCGGTGGTTCCTTATTTGTCAGAGGTGGAGGATACTCTAGATCATGATCAAAGGAGGAATGATTGTGGACACTTTCAAGAGACGAGAATGTGGGAATTCACTCTGGTTGTATCATCCATGATGAATGGATCGTAGAGTTGCAGAAGAGCTATAATATAGAACGTGAACAATTTTGAGTGAATTGTTCCACAAGCAACATCAAATGTTCAACACCAATCTATGGGATGGAGTATTCGAGTAGAATCTTGCTAGTTTACATGAGCCAAACTCTAACGATGTGCCTGCAAAAACTCTAACACTCAAATTAGTGTTTACAAGTAGATGTCAATAATGTAAAGTTGGAGACTATACCTAAGGCCTCTGATCTATTTATACTATTCTTACTTAAGCTATAGTAGTGATTCTTATAAATGGGACATAGAATGTGTCTCTAAAGGTGAATCTCGTAATATTCGTTGTTCATTGTTAACAATTTACATGTCAAATCCTATATTTCACTTTTGCAAGAGATTCAGTATAGGTCAAAAAATTCCAAACCCCTACATAATATTAGGTCTAGTTATTTGCAATTAAGCTTAATAATATTAAACTAATGTATTAACTTTATTCATTTACGTAGAAACTCTATTATTCTTTTATTAGCATGCTCTATATATGCTCTATTTATTATGACACAGAGAAATTTCATTCATTGTTTATAATATGAGGAAAACCCCTCTTGAAGAATTAGTTAAGTTAATTCCTTTGAAATGGATTCGTAACCATGAAAAATAGCATCTTGATTCCATTCAATCCTTTGAGGCATCTTTTAGAATATCAGTATATCGTCTAGGCCTTAACTAGTGAAAGTAAAACATTGCTCAAGATTAAGCAAAATGGGTTTTGTTTATGTTAGATTAAAGTGCTGTTTGGTATAGTTTATCTTGCATTTTTCTTCTATACAATATTACACAAGTTTAAAAATTTAAATAGATGTTTACTTCAATCAAGCAAACATTAAAAAAAAAGTTAAATTACTCTTAGTCTCTCTTTTTATTTAAATTATTCAATTTGGTTCTTTTATTTTTAAAATGTTCAATTTAATTTTCTAATTTTAAAAAAATGTTCAAGGTTACCCTTTTATCCAAACTGACACTAACGACATTAAAGGAGGCTAACGTGATACGTGGTGTGTCAAATTATGAAATAGACACATATACAATCACATAACGTTGTTATTGTCAAACAAATAGAAGAACAACATTAAATATTTTAAAAAAATTAAAGAATCAAATTAAACATTTTAAAAATAAAAAGACTAAATTAAATAATTTAAATAAAAAGAGAAATCAATAGAATAATTTAACCTTAAAAAAATAGTGTAACTTTCAGATAAGTTAATGTTAAAATTTTCTCCTCCTTTATTTCAAACTAGCCGTGTCACTATAAACTAGCCATGTGTCACTTAGCGATTCAAGAAATAAATGAATGACTGCAACCTGAGAAGGAGAAAAGAAACTTTGACGAGGATATTTAAATGTATCCAGATTCCAGAGGATCTTATTTATTTTTTGTTTATCAAGCTTAATTTTTTGGGACCAGTGATGGTATCTAATGGTTAACGGATAATGATTTCTTACGTAGCGAAGATGATGAGGGAGAAGATCCGAACCCGGTTTTCTAAAGCTTATATATTTGGTTACGCCTTTCAAGTTTCAATTACTTTGATGTAAGTCAAGCTAAAACTACAATTCTTATGTTCTGCGTTATTTTAAGCAATTGACGTGATTTTATACTTTGGTTGGTTAAACTGAAAATAGAAAGAATAGAAAGGAAAAGTAAGAAAAGAAAAAGAAAAGTGAGTTGTTCCTTCGTTTGGTTTTGATATAACGTATTATTTGATTTGATAGAGATTGAGAAGAGAGAAGTTGAAAAGAAAGAAGTAAACAAGAAATAGTTTTCTCTTGTTTGGTTAAGAAAAAAAAATAGAGTAAAGAGAAAAGTTGGAGTAAGTCTCACTTAAAAATAAAATCTCTTCTTTGATAGAGAGAAAAAAAAATGAAAGATAAAAAATTATAGAATTCACTCAAAATTACAATTCTAACATTATTATTTCTTTTTATCTCACAAGATTTATATATATTAAGGGTAAATATGTCTTTATAAAAAAATTCATTCTATTTCTTTTACCTTTCTATCTAACTTAAATAAGTGAAGAAAAAACCTAATTTTTCTTTCTTTTTTACTTTTCTCATACTTTTTTTAATCTAAACACCTTATAAAAATCTATACATTCTCAACTTATTCTTTTTTCTTTTTTATTTTTCTCTTTTCTACTTTTTTTTTCTTTACTTGCCTCTTTACTCAAACAAAAACATAAGAAAGGAAAGAAAGGGTGTCAACTAGTGGGTTCCACCCAAAAAGTGGTTCCGCCCAAATTAAGAAGAAAACTGGGAAGAAGCCTTGAGTTTGTTTGCAAAAAACAAAATTATCTTTGACAGAATACAAAATATTCAATCAAGTGCATAACACCCTATTAACAGTGCACCTCAGCCAATTATACTTATTTCAAAGGAAATATAAACACGGGAATTTTACTCATTGCAGCGCACCTCAACACTGAAGAATTTCTTACCTACTACTATTGATTTTTGATTTATAAACATGAGACTTCTTTAATATTATGTGGCTAGGATAATATTATAAATAATTAATTTTAGACGCATAATTATTTAAAAGAATTACTTTTTCAATTGATTCAATATTATTAAAATAATAATATATTATTAACTCAAAAAAAATATTTTCTTAATATTTTATATTTTATTCTCTTAATCATACTTTATTTTTATTTAAAAATATTTATGTTATTTTATAAATATATATTTTTATTTTCTCTTACTTTCTTCTCAATTAAACAAAAAAAAATTCATCTTTTTTTTTTTTTTTACCAAACAACTAAAAATTATCTCATTTTTTATTATATTTATTTTCTTTCACTTTTTTCTTTTCACTTTCTTTTACTATTCATAGTGTTAATTATTTAAGGCGCGTACACGATGTGGAAACAATTAAACAAACACGCGGAAAATCTATTTTCTCGGGTTACTTTCCCGATTCCCCCACCCGCAACTGCTAAGTTTCTCCATTCTAAACAGAGATACAAACGTAAGCAGACCCCTGAGATATCGTAGAATCATGTCAGCAACAAATCTTCCCAAAGTGGTGTTACAACAACCAACGTCCAAGTCGAACCCAATTAGCATGCCAGTGATAGGGCTCGGTACTGCTGCGGAGCATAACGATGTGATAAAAGCCGCTGTCATAGAGGCTATCAAACTCGGTTACAGACACTTTGACACAGCAGCACAATATGGGTCAGAGCAGGCTCTGGGAGAAGCCGTTGCCGAAGCACTTCAACTTGGTCTCATCGCCTCCAGAGACGAGCTTTTCATCACTTCCAAGCTCTGGTGCTGCGATAATCATCACCATCTCGTTCTTCCTGCTCTACAAAAGTCCCTTCAGTAAGGAAACCTCTACACTTTTTGTTTGACATCTCCCAAGTTATAGTTTTAGATTTATGGTTTATTTACTCATTTGCTGATACAAAAACTTTCCCTTTTACTTATACTTAAAAACATCTTTTATTTCTTTTAGTCTTAATCTTCACCATAAGAACTAAAAGAGATTAAAATAATATATGTACAGACTAAAAAGAATTAAAAATAGTATGTATAGAGACTAAAAAAAGATGTTTTTAAATATGGAGACTAAAAAGAAGAATTTTTGTAACTATAAAAATCAAATGAGTAATTAAACTTAAATTTATTAATCAAAATACTTTTAAAAGTATAATTTGCTCAGGAAAAAAATTGATGAACATAAAACTCTAAATGACACCTACTTAGATAAAGAAAGAAAAGAGATGGAAATGTAAGTGTAATACTTAACATGACGTGATAAGTAGAAAGATAGAAAATATAAGAGTTAACAGATGTGTTTGGAGAGATGTGTCCACATATCACTACTCATTTACTAGTCCTAAGTCAAACAAAACTTAGATGCAATTGTTTAAGTATTTTTTACTATGTGCTCCAATTTCTTAAATGTTTTTTGATGGACAAGTTCTAGTGTGGACAAGGCAATTAGGTGACTCACGGTGGACAACTCTTTTTTATTTGATACAACATGTTTTTTTAAAAAATAAAAAATTTAATTAATAAATGAAGTTACAATAATGCCTTTTTATTAGTTTTTTACTCATTTTGAAGACATCAACACTGCCCGGACCACTGTGCGTCGTCACCGGAGGCGATTTCTTGCAACGGCATTCATCATTCTATCCACCTCTGATATTGCCATACTTCTTCACTTGTGCAAATATCATCTCTGACGGTGATGCCTTTTGACACCCATGCAATAGAACAATTACCTTGCAACTGAACTGAGCAGAAATGAAGCAATAACACACCAACCAGTAGAGCTATCAAGGCCGACCCAGGTTGAGAAATATGTGGCCTAAACAACCGGGTCAATTTGGCCTGGCCAACAGAATTCAAGGCCTAAAAAGTATCGGGCCTATTTTGGCTCAGTATTATTTTTTTTCTTTGTAAAAATTAAATAAAATTAGGAAAAAAAAAGAAAAACAGGCCAATTTTGACCCAGCCTGGCGGGCCAACAGGCTAGGTCGGGCCAAAGAAAGTGCAACCCATTAGGAATATGGGCCGAGCCAGGCTGCTTCCCGCCCTTTAGCCTGTCGGGTTGGGCCAAGCGGCTCATTTTAACACCTCTACCAACCAGTAATGATAGTGGCAGTAACAGTAACATAGTCAAATACACGAGGCTCATTCGAGACACGTGTGCCAACAAGTGTCGACAACAACATCCCCAGGGTGATATAGTACAAACATTGAAAACAAATAATTTGAACAACAATAAGCCAAAAGTCCCATACCACCGCACCATAGAACATGATGCCAACCTGACAAACTCTTTCACAAACACCTAGTACTCCCCTAAAATTTCCTCAAACAAATCAAAACCCAATTCTCAAACTTCCTCCCCTATAGCAGCAACCTAATTACTCAAATCTCTGCAATTGAAGCCACACCACTTGCCATTTGACAAAAGTTTACAAATTTAGAGAACCCCAGTTTCCTTAAAGCACTTCAAAACCTAAATCAAGGTTGTCCCAAATACAAACAATGGATCATGCGCACTCAGATTTGGATTCTGGAAGCGATAATTATTGACAAAGAAAATCGAACAACGGTCCACCATGAACCACTTTCCCTAGTAGTCCACCTTAGAATTAGTCTTTTTGACGTTGTTCTCTAATTAGAATTGAAAATTTCACCCCGATAATTCATATAATAAACATTTATTCTAAAGGTTAACATATGTTTCTAAAGTAAAACTCTAATTTTGAGCAAAGAACAACATGAAAAGCACTTGGACTGTATCTAAGTTTTGTCCGAACCTAAATTGATGCAGGTCTCTTAAATTAGATTATTTGGACCTTTATTTAATCCATTGGCCAATGAGTGCGAAGCCTGGAAACTGGGATTATCCTTTTACTGAAGAGTGTCTGGTGCCGTTTGACTTAAAGGGTGTGTGGGCAGCAATGGAAGAATGTCACAAATTGGGCCTTACGAAATCAATTGGAGTCAGCAACTTCTCTTGCAAGAAGCTCGAAAATCTACTCTCTTTTGCTACAATTCCTCCTGCAGTCAATCAAGTAAGTTCATCCATCATCCATTCTGCACATTTTGTTTTTCAAACATCTTATTTTTCGCCCCAAACAGGTGGAGATGAATATTGCCTGGCAGCAAAAGAATCTTAGAGAATACTGCAAGGCAAAGGGTATAATTGTAACTGCCTACTCTCCTTTGGGATCCAAAGGGACCAAATGGGCAATCAATCAAGTTATGGACGATGAATTGACTAAGCAGATTGCACAGGCTCATGGCAAAACTGCTGCTCAGGTTACCAATTTTTAGTTTTTATTACACTTGTGTTCTTGAAGCTAAATGACAATTGCACTAGTAAAATTGAGTCACCAACAGTGAAGTGAATAATAAATTGTTTGACAATTTGCACCGACTATTGGGTAAATAGCTTAATTAAGCACTTACTGAATTAAGTTTTGTTTGGATAAATTTGTCCATAAGTACTTATAGGAAAAGAAGAGAGGATAAGAAAGTAAAATAAACTAAGTTTTTCTCTTAAGCTTAAATCAACTTATGCACCTCAACTTTTTGAGAAGTTAAATGAGAGAGTTCCTTTAAAAGTTAAGCGCATAAGTTAAGTTTAGCTTGTAGGAGAAATTCAATTTATTTTACCGTCATTTTTTTTTCTTCTATAAGTGCTTATAGAAAAAATTTTCCAAACAGGCCTAGTGTTTATGATGTAAGCACTTATATCTAAGTTAATTCTATAATCAAAGAAAGACTAAAATTAAACTGTTTTCATATAAATTGTAAGTTGTTTTCATAAGCTATCTTGGAGAGCTTATTAAAAGAAGCTAAAAACAATTTATGAACCGATGAGGTATTTTCGTAAGTTCTTCCAAATACTTACACAAGTGTTTATGTCATAAGTCCAATAAGATGTAAATAAGTTCTTTCAAATGTATCCCAAATCATGAATTCAAACCTCGTCACTGTACTAAGTTTACTTTGGCAGCTACTTAAACGCTAATACAATCAATCCTTTGTGATGTAATAGATATGTCTTAGATGGTTATTTGAGCAAGGTGTGACTTTCATACCGAAGAGCTACAATAAAGAGAGATTAAAGCAAAATATAGAGATATTTGATTGGTCACTCACAAAAGATGACCATGAAAAGATTAATCAAGTCAAACAGGATCGTATGATCAAGAACGGACCAGCAGCATTCCCGCTTCCTGACCTATTCGATGGGGAAACTTAGAAGTACAATACCAACTTCATTATTTCATTTTCCTTGAGATTTAGTTTTCTTGTGTTTGTGACACAATAAAAGGATGAACAACAGTCTGTCTTTAAAATGCCCTTAAAGAAACTCAAGACTGAAGTCACTGGTTTCACTTTTTGGGGAAGTTTGTTTACAGCACTGTTATGCTTTTCTTTCTTGTAATTTTATGTGCTAAACTATTTAATCTGTTGTAATGTAATTGTAACTCTAGCAAGAGGAATCCAATAAAACCTAGATTGTGTATAGTTTATTCAGTTCTACTGCATGTAGTTGTAATTCCAAGAGAAATATATCAGATAAAAACACCAATGTTTACTAACTGTTAACATGACAAGAATCTAATTCAAATCGTGCATTTCTATTGTTCTAAAAGGATGTAACCAAGAACCCATTCCGGAACAGCAATGGGATGTGATTAAAGAACCTTTAATTATGTGAACAAACCGGCAAATTAGTGATGTAACCCATTATGTGAACAGCAATGACGTGCATGAGTACTAGAGAAAAAATCATTGAATTGTGCACAATAAGCCAAAATTTCCCTGCAGTTTCATGCTTCGGTGCATATGCATTTTTATACTGCATAACACAAAAGGCAGAGCATCAGTGAGTCTTACATTCTCATGGATAAAATGACATTAGCATTGTCAGATTCCAGAGTCAATCTAAAGAAAATGATCCTTGCCTAAAATCAAGATGTCCTACTTTGTTAATGTTACAAATGGAAATTTCTACCAAGTCATCAAGATTATATTACTACTTACACAAGTCAACCACAACCATAGGCATTTCCTGAATAATGATACATCTATAGGAAGTAAAAATTCAAACTATTTTGGACGGTTTCCATTTATCTTTGATTGAACCTAACACCAATTGCTTAGTCAAATGTATGTATTCTATCTCTTCTATCATCACACAACCAACCCAAAGTATGCATCTTTATTAATATGTCTATTCCAACACAGTGAACCATAGAGCATGGCAAGACATGAGAAAGACTATAGAAAATTACCTTCATTCTTGTGCTGGATGTTCTTATCCTTTTGATCATGTTAACATCCAGATTTTCGTTGTCAAAATTTCTACAAAACACAACTTCAACATAATTATCCTTAACTTCAGAAAAATGTTATAGAATCACCGACCCAAGACATCAAAATGCAACTTGTTTAGGCTTCTCCTCTTCAGGTTTGTGAAATGGAGAAAAGGAACCCCATAGCAGGAGGCACTAATTTCAGAAGCAGCTGAAGGATGGAAAGGATTTTAATACAACTATGTCATAAAGGCTTTGATATGTTAAAAACTAACCCAAGCCAAATGCTTAAACTACTAGGTGAAGGCTTAATATTGGTTTTATGTCTAACTCTTTCTACATTGGAATAATGGTAGCATATCCAAAATCAAAATTCTCCCTGGCAGAAACAAGATTCAACAATTCCAAAGGTTTGCCTATTCACGGGGATTGCTAAATATTCAATTTATTGAACTTTATTTTTCCTTTTGGTTTCCCACGGTATCTCCACACACTTTAGGTACGAAATTAATCTATTTGGGCACTATAATATGGTTAGGCCCTTCCCACAAGTGATGTCCCCATGGCTCAAAGCTTTTCCTGTGACTACCACCATATGCTATAGAAACTGCAGTGATGTTATTTATCATCTTTATGTGTGCCTATGAACTTCATTGAGGATTCAACTAATGCTATATAAAAGGCAGGTTAGTGGAGACACTTGTGAGTTGCTCCAAACAATTTTTTGAGCTATTTAAGTTAGCCTAGAGATATTCATAAAAGCTCATACCTTCTAACAAGAACGAGTTCTGCTTTTCCTTTTGCGTAAATAAATTAACATGAAAGAATTCTTTGTCAATTAATTATGGAAGATTTTGAAAAACAGTTTATATCAGAAGTGTGGTAGCCACTAGAGCAAATTATGAATTTGCTTAGCTACCTCCTCGCTGCAAGAAGCATAAGCTGGGGAAGGGGAAACCAAATTTGACAAGAGTGTTTAGAAGGTTATTCAATAAAACCATATCCTAAGTTCACTTTCGTGCATTAAATCACTAGGCAAAGAATTGAAGACATACAATTCTCCACCAATCCAACAAATTGTTTGCCGAGAGGAAGAATTTTTAGATGTCAACAGGTTGAGGGTAACTAGTTCATACACGACTTGTCAATAAATGCCGTCCCTTGAGAAGAGGTAGGCCAAACACGCAAGCTCACAGTTACGAATTAATTATGTCAATCAAGGACGTAGCCCATCTGACGCCATCAAGAAAAAGAGACCCCTACTGGGTGCAATGGATTTCACCACAGTACACTATTTGCTTTCTTGATCGCGTATTAGTACAGGAGATTAGTAAGTTTACTTCAATTTTTCTGTGTCTTTTACAGAATAAAAATGATTTTTGTACACTTAAAAATTTATTTGATGCATAGTCAGAGATAAGTGAAAAAAATATACATAAATATAATAAGTGATATAATATGATACAAAAAAAAAGTTATCTAATTTATCCTACGTAAAAATAGTTTTGAATAATCCCATTAAAAATGATTGGTATAATTCTTTATATACTTTAAAATGATTGGTATAATATAAAAAATTGTACCAATCATCTTTAATAGGATTGTTTAACTTTTTTTTTTTTACTTTGGATAAATTAGACAATTTTTTAAAAAAAGATAAAAAAATAAAGAATGTTAAAAGTATTTGAAAAAATGGAGCATACAAAAATTATTTCTTTATTAAACACACACACCTTTTGTTAGTTTAACTTCTCAATATATACCAAAGCTATCATATATTATGTAAGAATAATTATTCATGGACACTTAACAAACATATAGATGACATAGCAAGAAAGAGAGAGAGAGAGAGAGAGAAAGAAAAGTATATATATAATAGATTTTATGATATGAATAATGATTAACGTCCACTCCATTTTGGGGTGAATTGGAGTAGAGGAGGGAGAGAGATAGAGAGACCAGAGAAAAGGTAGAGAGAGAAAGTGATATGTGATGTGTTAAAAAATATAAAAAGAGATAAGAAAAAATGAGGTGAAAGTGAATTGTAAGAAAGTGAGATAAGAGATATATATTGATAAGAATTCATATAATATTTTTTTCTTGTATACAATGGTTACATTGAGGTTAAAATTTATGATTTCATAAATACTATCCCAACTCTTATTACTATGTCGACCTAGTGGGTTAAATAACAAATGTTGACAAGAATATTTGATATGTATAATTTATTATTATTATTATTAAAGTGAGGCCATAAGGCCATTTGATATGTATAATATAATAAGAAGAGAGAGATAAAAGAAATAATAAATGTTGATGGAATATTTGATATGTATGAGAGTTAAAAAGTCACTCTCGTTCATTCTTTTTTAACTCTTCTAATTAACAAGTAATTAAGCACACTCCCTTGAGCACTTCAGGGCGATACTGCTGCTCCTCCCGTGTTCAAGATGCACCCTTGGTTCTAAATGAAAAATGATTGCATCCATAAAACAAAGTGAATACTCAACCCTACTCCTCTCAGTACGAACACCTTAAAAGTTAAAATTTCTCTCCCTTCAAAAGAGCAATTTCAAATTTTCGATCAAATTATGCCGTAGAAAACGGGCATGTCCGTTTGTACAAATTGGAGGATAGTTTCAGATGAATCTGATAAAGCCCTGGCCCACCATATCCTCAAAACATAAAAACATAAGGCACCAAATTATTTATTTATCACAAAGCACCCAAATAATAGAAAAACAACAAAAAATTGAACCCAGGATATTTTTCAGTTTTCTACATAGATATTTATCCAAGTGAGATTAAGACATGCAGAAGCTCTTAGTGACCGCTTAGTTCTATGCAAAAACTCGGAACATGGAACACAAGGAGGACATTGACGAGTGGCAACAAATCGAACACCGATCTCCAGAAACCTCTGGATGGAACACGATAGTGATCAACGAAAACTACATCGAAGTTGGTAGTGACCAAGCTTCTTCCCCTGACGACCCTCCAAGTCCCACTCCCACCCACCACGAACTCTCATTACAAATCGTTCCAACGACGATAAAGGACCCCGAAGCCGGAACTTCCTCGCCGTTAACGCCGTCGAGTTCGGCGACGGTGAGCGACGAGGAGGGTGTGCCGGCGCCGCCGCCGTTGGATTGGCGGGTGCGGGCGGTTAACGACGGCCAGAAGCTGTTGAAGCTGCGGTTGGAGGCTATGAGAGAGCGCGTTGTTGGGGTGGCTTCCAAGGTTAGTAATTGGGCAATGTGCACGGGGGTGTTTTGGTCATTTACGCACGTGACCGGAGCTGCTGCTGTGGCGGCGGTGTTGGTGTCGCTGGTTTACGTGGGGATTCGACAGCGACGGAGGAGGGTTGGTCGGCGGAACGTGGTGGATCGTTGGGTTTGTCTTCTCAGAGAGAAAGATGAGGTGAGTAGAAAGATCTTTCTCTTGGCTCACATAAAGATAACATGATAAAAAGTGCATGAGTATGAGAATATCTACATTTCCAGCATTTTGTGACATTTGTGCAGGACTTCTGTTTTTTGGTGTACAATTACGCAAGAAAGTTTGAACTTAGGACAATTACGTTAAAAAGTTTGAACTTGGGACATTTCAGCATGCCTATCACTGTAGGAAGTTTTTTGTAATATGCATTAATTCTCTAGAAGTTTTTGGAAGTAGAAATAGGATTATGAAAAAAAATTATTAGGCGTTCTTGAATCATCATAGTTTTTGTTAATTTTCACATAACATATCAAGTGTTATTAATTTTTTTGTAAATTATAAAATTTGAATATATGTTATATAAATATTAGTTGAGACCATGCTTAATCATTTTTCAGATTATGGAATTAGTTAATTAGTAAAACTAGGGTAATATTTTTATAATGAAAAGTAAAAATAGAAAATATTTTCTTTAAACAAATAGTTTTTAATGTGTGAAATTAAATAAAACACTTGAAAGCTAAATATATTTTAATTTGATTTGACTAGTAGCATGATTGTCTAGTTTAAATATGAAAAATAATTAATTTTTAAAAAACTCTCTTAGTAAATTGTTAAAAATAATTATTTTTCTAAAATAAATTGAATCAAACATAGCTACTGAGCACGTAGATCAACTGGCAGGAGTTGTTCTAGCTTAACTAATGGTCTTGAGTTTGAGTCATGGATATGCAACTGTGTTAAATACTCAAAGGGAAAGCTTTGTCACCCATAGTAGTTCTACCCAACTCAAATAGGATCGTCTCTAGTGGAAGATACATGGGGTCTCTACCAAAAAAAAAAATTGAATCAAACACATATCTAACTTGATAAATACTAATTTGTAATGATTGAGCTAGTCTACAATAAAAATAAGATTAAATTAGTTTGTAGGTCCCTAAACTATTTAAGAATTTTTAATTAGCTTTTCATACTAAAAAAAATTATAATTGAGTCCCTAAATTTCTAAGGTTAGTTTGTGGCAGTTTAAAACTATCAAAAAATAACAATTTATGTTAGTTTTAAAAATCATAGGGATTTAATTACAAAAATTTTATAAGATCAAGGACTTAATTATAAATTTATTTAATTTAGAGACCTAACTAAAAAAATTCAATAGTTTAAGGACCTATAAATTAATTTAACCTAAAAATAAATGTCAAAATTAATTATTAGAATTATTCAAAATTTCTTTTTAGTTTTAAATAATATCATTTTAAAAATAAACATAAGTTGATTTTAAGTGATAATTAACATCAAATGCTTCAACATAGAATCAATGGAATTAATACAAGTTAATCAAACGAAACTATTTGAAATGCAGTTACTCTAATTAATTGGCTAACCCAAATAATTTACTACATGCAAAGGGTTAAAATAGATTAATAATTTATTTAAACTCCTTAAGATTAATTTTAAGCAACTACAACTAGAATTTTTTTTTTTAGAAAAAAGTATATATTACATTGAACATATAAAAGTATAACGATTATTTTTCTTTCCTAAAAAAATCTTTCACTCTTAGTTACTAACAGTGTCAAAAATTCAAAATGGCTCAGACCATCTTACTTTAATTTAGCCCCACCCAATTACCCCAAAGATTTATTGGTGCATTTTTTTTATTTTGATAATTAATTAGATCCTTTTATTTGGACAAAAAAATTTATATTAGTTAGATTTGCATGTTAAAAATAAAAATCTTAAAAGTATATAAAACATTTGAAATAAACTTTGCCAATTTATAAATATTATAAATAGCAAATATTGATAATTTAATGAAAAGTAATAAATTTATACATGTTATTTGCTACATTATTGACGTGGACGTCATGTAAATTTACAAAAACAGCGGGCAAATAGGCTAATTACAATAAAAAATAAATAAACTTTATAAAAAAATTTAATTAGATTTCTAAACTATAAAAAATTGTAATTGGGTCCTTCATTTTTTACAATTTTTGTAATTGGATTTAGAGTTTGTTTAGGTGGCTTGAAACCGCAAAAAAAAAAAAAAAAAAAAAACAATTTGTGATAGTTCTACTAACTATAGGGACGTAATTATAAAAATTGTAAAAGATTAAATATTCAACTGTAATTTTTTTAATTTAGGAATCTAATTAAAAATTCTTAAAAAGTTCAAAAACCTACTAATGTATCAAACCTAACAAAAAAAAGTATACAAATTAATTTAATCCAACCTAGATTGGATAAAGAAATAAATAATTCAAACTAGTTCAAAAATATAATTGTTGTCAATGAACTAATTTAAATGGACTAAACTGAATTGAATTAAAAACTCTGCCTCAATTAACATTCTAAAATTAGGAGCCTTCATTAGTTTAAAGCTATTTAAATGAAGAAGTTTAATAAATATTATAATTTTAAGATTCAATTTATTTAAAATTAACAATTTATTTTAGAGGATAAAATAATAAGTTTATTCATTGATAAAAAAATTAACAGTCAATATTATACACATTATAATAAATTATAGATGTGTTAAAATATATATCAACTGTTAATTTTTTCATCCATGACTAGAATTACTAACATTACTTATACTCACCAAAAAAAAAAAAATCAAATCCACAATTTTTATGGGTTAAATCAACGTGCATTTTAATTAATTGGGTTTATGACAAGTTCTTTTTAAGTGAATAAGAGAATATTTATTTTTTAATTAATTTAAAGTAGATCTTGATTTCATCTTTTAAATTTGGATTCGTTTTAGAGATACGTTAGAGGATAAGTGTAAAGTTATATCCATTAATTGAAAAATTAATGGTTAAAATTGTGATAAAATGTATGTAACTAAATTATGAAGTTATTATAATTTAAAGGTGAAGAAATGAGATTGAAATGGCTAGTTCAACTAGTGAATCAATCATATCACTGAATTAGATAATTCAAGAAACTGGTAGATAAAAAATGGTTAATAATAAGTCAAATTTATCGAGACTTAGTCAAAATTTATAGCATAAACTTGTTTAAACAAGGTTTTTTGGAACTCTTATTTCTTTGGTTTTAAAAGAATTATTCAAAATCTATTTTGAGATAAACAAAGCCACAGATAAAAGGTCCACATAAAAATTGTTATTATTTAATTTTATATTATTGATTTTTTTATCTGGTAAGATATATAAATTATTCTTTTATTCTAATTTAAATTTTTACCTACTTTTCTTTTAAATTCTATGTTAGTTTATTACTTAATATATTATATAATATAAAAATCATATCAATTAGACTTAAATATGTTTTTAGTCTCTATAAAATGAGTGAGTTTTGATTTTAGTCTTTATAAAAAAATTTCTTTGGTTTTCATTCTCAAAAACTAAAATTATTGTTTTTTGTCCTTACTATTATGTGACACTCGTTAATTACTTATATGTTTAATGAAAGGTCAAGTGACCATCTTAAGTGGCACCCATTAGTGTTTGTAATACCATGTTAGCATGTGGTACTTTTAAAAAATTTCTAAATCCTTAAAATAAATGTTATTCATCTACCTTAAAATGAACATTAAGGACCAAAAATAGTTATGTTAATTTTTAGAAGGATGAAAATCAAAGCAAAATGTTTTACAGGACCAAAATCAAAATTCTCTCATTTTATTATGACAAAAAATAGTGATTTTAAATTTTAGAAAAATAAAATACAAGAACCAAAATTAAATTTTGCTCATTTTATGCGAACTAAAAATATATTTAAACCTATCAATTATAACTTTTTTACAATTGTCCTACCACATCTGAATTATTGGATTGCAAACTAATTAATATCCTCACTAATTCAATGATCAATCACATTTTGAAAACATTATTACTTAAAATCTTAATAATTGATTTCTAATTAATAATTATAGGTCTGTTTATTACAATTTTTCATAAAAATTATTTTTTCTAAAAACTAATCACTTTTAAAAGTTTTCCATGCATTTGTTTCAGCTTTTCAAAATAATCAGAAACTGAAAAGAATATAAAATTTAATTAAAATTGGAAGTTATTTTAAATAGTTTCTCATAAAAAAATAGCTACTTTTTTAAAAAAATAATAATTTTATAATTATAAACAAACATAAATTAATTTTTACTAAAAATCTCTAAAAAAATAATCACTAAATTATTTTACATCAAAATCACTTTTTCACTATCTGTAACAAATGGCCTATAGATCTAGGCTTTATCCTCTCAATTACAAACATATTTATTTTAAATACAAACTCAATTTAAAGGAATTCTTCCTTTTATTTTTTGTTTAAGGTGTGTCCATCTTCATTGATACACTAATATCTTCACTTTTAATTTATCTTTAAGTTCTTTATATAAAATGTAGTTGTTGTAGATTGTAGTTAAGCCTACTATTTTTAGTTGTACATTAATGAATTGCATAATCTGCTTTCATTTGCAAAATGAGGTATTAACATTGAATACCATTATCCTGAACACTTTGTTGGTGCAGAAGATTAGCCAACTTTTATTTCAGATTGCGCAATTAAATGAAGTGTTATCATCTCGTCGAAAGGTTCCGGTGCATCAAATCAACTGATGCGAATTTTGCTGTATTGACTTAGTATATTGTAAATTGTATATGAGCTTGTAACTTAACACTTATGTATAAAGGTGCTCACTGCTCAGTATCTTCATAAATAAATAGTTGTATTCTTATAAATAATTCACTAATTTGAAATGCAACATAAACATATATTTAACCATCTGTTAGAAAAATGCTTGCCAGACTGGTGAATTACACAGGCAAGTTTTTTTTTTTTTTTTATGTACAGTGGTAACAATGAGATTTGAATTTAAAATTTCATGTAAACTATTTAAACTCTCTATCATTAGACTGACTCTAATGGCTTATTCAAGAGGCAAGTGATAAGCATAATATGACCCTATATATAAAGTAGTTGTTTTCCTTCAACTTTTGATTTTCACACTCGTAACACTTGTTTCATTCCATCCTTGAGTCACAAAATTAAAAAAAAAAAAAATCAAACAATTTTTTTATGAATATTTGCTCCTATGATACTTTTCAGTTTATTTGTTGGTTTTCTTAATTTTCTAAAATATTGTGACTCTCAATATGGATTATGCCTAGCACTCCTCAAAGTATTATAGTTTAGAGGCAAAATTATATCACCGTGTTTAATTACTTCTTAATAGCTTTAAGTTTTTTTTTTTTTTTCAAAAGCTCTTTTAGTAAGATTTTGATTATAAGTTGTATTAAATACAATGTTAATCCAAACACATAAAAGTTGATTTCGCAATTGTAAGAAATTTAGAGCTTGAGATGTGATTTCTCTTCAAAAACTCGAGACAAATGACTCCAATCTCCTAATTATAGCTTTTAACTTAAACAAAAAATGTCAAAGTCTATACAGTTTATTTTATCCATAAAAAGTTAAACAGGATCCATATACAGCACCCTCCTTGATTTAATTACAGACCATTATTTGTAACCTATGAGCCAAAGACATCGTTCATCATTTAATAAAATTATTTATTGTTTTACGCATTGTTTTTAGATATATACTTTTTAAATAATAAAATGAAAAACCCTAATATAAATTTTATCTTTATTTTATCATAACAGATGAAATAAACATTAGAATGAAGTAATAAAATCCTTATCTATTAAGGAAGTTGCTACAATCCAAATTTTTAACCAAAAAAACCATTAATAAATGTAAACATACATTTTTTTTTCCTATTTCCTTTTCCATCTTATTTTCTTATTTTCCCATTACATCGTTTATCACATTTATTACTTTTTTCCTCTTCATTTTCTTTCTTCTTTCTATTTCTCTTTTCCTTCCACTCATACACTCCTTTTTGGGGTGTACATTTATTGATGCTCCAAAATTATATGACATTAATGATATTATTGAGAATATAAACTGGTACAACCCAATCTACATTCATCCACTTATAGCCATAGCTAAATAAACTGATTTGTGAATGCCCACACTTAAACCAATCTAAATTTAACAAGGGATAATGCTCAATGTACAGCCAAAAGTTGGGGATTGATGGGTGGATAGTAGAGAGATATTGATAGAAAGAAAAAAGAGAAAAAAGAAAGAGAGAGAGAAAGTAATAGAAGTGATAAGTAATGTGATAGGAAAAGAAGAAAGAGGTAGAAAGAAAAATTAGGTGAAAAAAAAAGAGAAAGTGGGTGTATTTCAATAATATCCCTTTAACAAGTCAACACATGCACCACAGTTTGTGAAGTGGTTGCATTTTTTTTTCTTATATAAAACCTAATTTGTATATGTTTGAACTAAATAATTTGCAAGTTATTACAAAATGGAATTCTTTTTACTTTAAAATGGTTAAAAAAATTAAGTTCTTATTTTTATTCAAGTAAATGGATTGATTTATAAACTTGAAAGTTTTATAGACCAACCCACACAAACCTACCTTTAATCGAACCAAAATTTACCTAGTCTAAATCCTAACGATTTGAGTTATGCTAGTAAGTCTATAAGCCACAACCTATGTATACCTATATCTAAACAACGAACATAATAATAGGGAATGTAATTCTTATTTTTGAAGTTAAATTAATTTGGAAGAATGATTCAATTATTGTGACGCCACCATCACATAAATAACAATGAGGAAGCTCATGAGTTTCATTCAATTAGAATGAAATTTAGCCAATTTCTTCTACTCAAAGATCTATACACTACTACACAAAACGGATTTTAAAGCAGGAATTTAAATCGGTTAATATCAAACCAGTTTAAAAAAGAAACGCGGTGGCATTTTTGAAATTATAACAAACTTTTTTAAATCGGTTCAAATCCAACCGATTTAAAAAGTCAGTTTTAAAAAATAAAATAATATTCGCATCAACTTTTTAAACCGGTTCCAGCAAAACCGATTTAAAAAGTGGTTTTTTTCGCCTTCGCGCGCCTCTCTTTTTCATTTCTAGCAACCTTCTTCTTCCCCATTTCCTCCCTTCCAGCTTTCTTCTCCTCCATCTGCCACTCATTTACTCCATTGAAGCTCTCTTCTTCCCCATCTGCCCCTCATTTCCTCCATGCAAGCTTTCTCCTCCCCATCCGTCCCTCATTTCACCCTTACATGTTAGAGGAAGTAGAAGACGTAGCGTGCGCTGTCACCGTGGGCTTGTCAACGTAGTGCCTGCACCGTTGCTGTCGTTGGAGTGCGAGCTTGGTGCCAAGCTTGCATTGGTTGGAGCTAGCTCACGCCATTGCTGTTGGTGGAGGTCTACTGTTGTTAAATGTGCTCCATTGCTGACTTTGGAGGTCCGTGCACTGGTTAGTCATTTTAATTTCATTTGGTTCATAATGTTTATATAGGTTCATTTGGTTCATTATGATTTACATTAGTTTACATTGATTCATTTGGTTCTCTCTAGAACCGATTTAAAAAGTTTTTTTACATCAGTTCATTTTACGATTTAAAATGTTAATTTTTTTATATCGGTTGTATCTAAATCGGTTGTAATTAAAAAGCCTTTTTTGTAGTGGTGATAGGTTCATACACTTCTAGTAGTGGAGTGAAAAAGTTGATCTAACAAGCAAGCGAGGGTAAGGTTACCTAGAAAGGTACTTCAACACTCAAGTTAAGGTGTGAACCAATAAAGTAACAATGTATGGCAAGAAAGTCTACTTAGAGGTGTGTAAGGTGTCTTATTTACAAGATTTAGATGTTGGTGAGTCACAACCCTAAGACCCAAACACATACATAAGATAATTCTTGTGTGTTTGTGGGGTCCAATAACCATTGAATATGTTGGAAACCTTTGTGTGGGACTTGTGAGCCAATGGATTAAACTCTTTACTTTTAGGTAGGGAGTACCATGTGGCGCAAGCTTTTATTGGCGTATTAGGGCTTAGATTGGTCCCTCAACCCTAGTAGCAAATTGGGTATCTTGAACTTTCTCGAGCTTGCCATGTTGGGCTTGCTAGCCCCCCAACTTGGTGTAACAATGAAGGAGGCATGTCAAGTTGAGAAGTTCTTGGGTCTTTAGAGGATAGTTTTGTGATTGTGACTATTTGAACCTTTGTGAATGATACAATAATCTAACCTTTTGTTAATATAAAAATTTAACTGCATAGGTACAAATGAATTAGGAATCTAATCGACTTGTTATGATCTTGTGTCAATGCCAAATTCAAATATGTGTGTTGTCCACCTTATGACTAACAACCTATTTTTCAGTTTTCCTTGACAAAATTGCTCTAATCCACCACGAGCATGCGTCCTTCTCATCTGGGCACTTCATGTACAATTTAGTGGGTTTGATTCAACAACAACAAAAAAACTTTGGTGCACCATCATTGCATATTGTTTTTATGCATTTTGTATAGCCTATTTGCTGCCATATTGCAATTTGGCATATAATTCTTCTCCCATATTCCAAGAGCCAGGCACATCTAGACTCAAAAACTCCTCTTGATAAAAGGTAATTCTAATTAATGAAACTATAATGTGTGGAGTCATTCCAAAACAAACGTTAACCTCCACTTGCAAAACAATAACTAATAACAATTTAATTATCATTACAATCATGAAATGACACATAACTTTATTTTGAAAAACTTACCTTCCTCATATAAGAATATTGGAAGGGATTGAGGCATCTCACTAACTTGAATAAACAATTCTTTCACATTTGAGTCAAATGATTGATTTGCCATCAGGTATATCACTCTCATTATCTTTATTAGGGGTGGTCATTAGTTAGGTTTGGTCAAATTTGGGCCAAAATGACCCAATATGACCAAAATTGAATATTATTTTTTCTCAACCATTTTCGACTTTGGAGTTATTCAGGTTGGTCGGTTTTCGTGTATGGCAAGTGACGGGTGTAGCGAGTGGATTGAGGTAAGTCTCAACGGTTCTCATCCTTCATAGATGAAGTTGTGAAATGTTTGCGTGGTTTCAACCTCAACCATGATGCTTCAGCTCTAACATGTATGGCACCATATCAAAAACATTATTGGCTTTGTAACAATCTTGTATAAGCCATTGGAGAAGGTGGTGAGAAAAAAAGTTGTTGATGATTAGTTTGTTCAGTATGCAACGGTATAAGTAGAGAAAGCGACGTGAACGCCTATGCCAAGTTGCTTAGCCTATGGATGGATGGGTTTATAGGGTTGTCTTATATAAGATATGTTAGGAAAAGGAACAGTGGTGCACCACAACAGAGGTTGTGTGTGAAAATTCACTCACCTAACAATAGGTACAAGGAAAATTTTAAATTATATGTGAAGCTTTTTTAATTGTTTAAAAATTTTAAATTTCAATTTCAACTTGTCAGTAAATGGAAAATATGTTGCCATCAAGTAAAAGATCCTACTAGAACATGCAAGTACGATAATGTAGAATGACCTTTTAGTAAATCGATACTGTAAGTGCATGTCATGCATTAAAAGCCTCTATCATTCATAATTGACAAAGCAATCAGATGTAAATATAATATAATAATAACACAAATTGTGTTTGACAGCCTGTAATCTACCATAATTGACAAATACTTCATATCTCATATGTAGATGTGCTATTTTTTTCCCTAACTTTGCTATGTGAACTTAGTCAGTTTGAATACCAATGGATGAAAATATTTCATCTAAATGATATTAATTGTGTTTGCTTTGTTTTTTCAATTTTTCACACCTGATTCAACCGTCATCCAACCATTGTCTTTTCTTCAAATTTTTCGGGTTACGATTGGTTCTCGGTTTAATGATCATCCCTAATCTTCATCATCATCTAATCTATTTTCATATGATGATGGCACATTATAGTCATCATTGTCATCACCTGAGTTTGACTCTTGGCGAAACTAGTGGTGCCACTGATTGATTGCAAGATAATTCATGATCATCGGACACATGAGATATAATTCCCCCACCTGGTAGTGGGATGAGTGAAATGCCAACAATATCTACTTAGTGTACGATTCCATCACCGATATGACATTTTGTTGCTCAAAGGCATTAATCATGCATTCTATATCTTCATTGTCATATATTTGTAATGTAGTGTATTTAACTTCACTTCTTGAAACTAAAAACCTACATGTTACAAACAAGATCACTTCATTTGCTTAGAGCTTTAATTTGGCTTAGATATTCTCTTTTAAAAAAATGAAACTTATATTGCGCCTAATTTGGATATCTTTCTTAGCCCTTTCAAATGTCACACTTTTGGGACCTTCATATATCCTCTTGTTTGCTTACACTAATACTATAATTTGACTCATTATTCTTGTCAATGTACCTACAAAATAAATAAATAAATATATAAATAAATAATAGAAACATAAATAAAAAACAACAATTAATAACAAATATAAAAATATATAACCAAAATAAAAAATAAATAAATAAATCAAATAAAAATATTTAAAATAAATAAACATATATATATATATATATATATATATATATATATATAAACATATATATATAAGAACCATTTAATGACAAGTTTGGACAAGTGTCACATTCTGACTAAAAGTAATTTTCTTATTCAATTACCAATCTTAGAAAGTTTTCACTATTCAATGTATAGTGCATTTTTTTTATACCATTCTTATACAAAATTTTCTTTTATACCACTCTTCCTATATAAATATATGTCCATGGAAAATAATAATTTGTTTTTATTTAAACTATCATTGTCACAAAATTGAATTATATATTTTATCAATTCATATTTCAAAATTACAATAAAATTTTAATTTAAGTGTAATATTAATTTCAATGTAATATAGTCAATTATTTTAATATCTAATAGTAATAGGTAAGTCATTTAAAATTATATATTATTTACAATATTAAAATTTAAAGTTTTGTTAACACTTAAATGATATGCAAAAGTTTTATATTCATCATTATGTTGTAGAGAGAATATGACACACGTAAATATTTTATAATTAATTTAAATAAATTCTCATTAAATATAAACCTATTTTTTGTTATTAAATATATTAATAATGATATATACTATATAGTTTTAATATGTATATAATACTGAAATGGTAAACTCATTTAAAATTGTATGAATATTTATATCATACACAACTAATATAAAACTTAGGCGTAAAATAATTTCCCTATGTAATACAAAATACATAATATTTTTAATAATTGAAATAAATGGAAAATGTTTATTTTATATAAATTTTAAAAAATTAAAAATAAGACTAATAAGCCTAAGTATCACTATAATTACACATATTATATTATATTATATTATTCTTTTCATTAATAATATATAATTTTACTGAAAATTAAATATTTTATTTTATATTATGTTAACTTTAATATACTTAAGCCATATAATATCAAATACCATTAGAAATATTTAATGAAAATCTTATTGAAATATATGGAGAAAAATATCACTCTTTTAAGTATTTATTACAACTAATATACTTTTTTTTAGGCTTAAATATGTTTTAAGTCCCTACGAATATGACTTTGTTTGGTTTTAGTCCTTGCAAAATTTTTTGTTAATTTTAAATCCTTGACATTTTGTTAGTGTTCTTTTTAGTTCTTCCTACTAACTCTAGTTAGTTTAGTGCTAACATGACTAACAAAATGAAAATTAATTAAGATAAATAAGGTAATAAGAAATATTCTAAATTAATATAATAAGATTATTTTAAGGGCGTATTTTAATTAAGTAATGTATTTATTATTCATATAAATAAGGTAATTACATATAATTTTTTTATAATTTATTTTTAATTTTTAATATATTATGAAAATAGATTTTTATTGCTTTTAATATTATTCTTTCTTTTCAATTCACTAATTTACTTTTAACATTGTACATTTTTAAAAAATGATAATTTAATTAGACAATTATAATTTACTTTTAATAAATTACTTTTGTCTTTGGAGACAAAATCATTGCTTGTGATATATTAAAAAATAAAATAAATTACCATTGATCAAAATTAATAAATTAAATTGTAAAAAAAATCAAAAGTAATATATTAAAAGTAAATTAAAAGCATCTAAGTAAATTATAATTCTTTTTAAAAAAGTACAATGTTAAAAGTAAATTAGTGAATTAAAAAGTAAGAAAAATGTTAAAAATAATAAAAATCATTGTTCATAATATATTAAAAATTAAAAATAAACTTATAATAGTAAATTATATGTAATTACCTTATTTATATAAATAATAAATATATTGTTTAATTGAATTATGCACATAAAATAATCTAATTATCTTAATTTAAAATATTATTCATTACCTTAATTATTTTGATTAATATTATTTAATTTGGTAACTATGTCAACACTAAACTAACTAGAGTTAATAGTAAGGACTAAAAAAGAATACTACGAAAATGTCAAGGATCTAAAAGTAACAAAAAAATTTACAAAGATTAAAACTAAACAGAGTCATATTTGTGAGGACTTGAAACATATTTAAGCCTTTTTTATGATTAGTTAATATTGCATGGATATGTTAAGAAGAAAAATACCTACATTAGAAAACTTAATAGTTAGTAAATGCTTCTTCTCACAAGGAAAAGATAATTCTAAACACCAATAACGACTCATCTTACATAAGTGTTAGTGAAATATAAATTAGTCATTAGAAATTAAAATAATAATTTATTTTAAGTAATAGTTTGATTTCAATAGTTTGCATCTAATTTAATTAATTTTTATATTTTAAATTAGTCAAAATATTATTTATATCATCAAACCTCAAAGTTTTTGATGCCTAGACATTAAAATATTGTGAAAATAACAATTTCTTTTTGTTTGGAATATCATTGTAAAATAATTAAATTATTTTATCAATTCATATTTCAAAATCACAATAACATTTAAATTTAATATAATATTATATTCAATATAATATATTTAATTAATCATTTTAACATCTAACAATAATAAGAAAGTTATTTAAAATTCTATATTTTTACAACACTTAAATTTACAGTTTTGTTATACTCAATATTTAACTTATATGAAAAATATTTTATATTCATTATTATGTTGTAGAGTGAATATATCACATGTAAATATTTTATAATTAATTTAAATAAATTCCTATTGAATATAAAGCTATATTTTGTTATTAAATATATTAATAATGATATATACTATATGGTTTTATTATTATATAATATGGAAATGATAAACTCATTTAAAATCGTATGAATATTTATGTCATATACAATTATTATAAAACTCGAGTGTGTAATAATTTTCACTGTATAATAAAAAATATATAATATTTTTAATAATTAAAATAATTGAAAAAGGTTTATTTTATATAAGTTTTTGAAAAAATTAAAAATAAGATTATTACGCCTGTGCACGACTACAACTACAGATATTATTATATTACATTATTCTTTTCTTTAAAGTATATATTTTACTATAAATTAAAATATTTTAATTTAACAATTAATATCATTTTATATTATGTTAATTTTAATATACTTACAACATAATATCGACTAAAATTATTAGAAATTCTTAAAGAAAAGTTGATTGAAATATTTGGATACAATATCACTCTTTTAAGTATTTATTACATTTAATATACTTTTCTATGATTAGCTAGTTTTTTTTTTCGCCTAAAGCTTATGACCTCATGTATACTATCCTAACTCTCCCCTGTTAGGCCGACCTTAGTGGATTTCTATGATTAGCTAATATTGCACTATTATGGTAAGGAGAAATAATCATATTAGAGAACTTAATAGTTAGTTCATTTTCTTCTTACAAGTTGATACTAAACACTTATAATAACTCCTCTTGCATAAGTACTAATGAAATATAAATTATCTATTATATATTAAACTAATAATTTATCTTAAGTAATATTTTATTTCAATGGTTTGCATCTAATTTAATTAATTTTTATGTATTTTAAATTATTCAAAATATTGTTTATCAACTTTAAATATTACAAAATTAATGAAATTTATTTTTATTTACAATATAGTTGTAAAACAATTGGTTTATTTTATCATTTCACATTTCAAAATTACAAAATATTTAAATTTAACCTCTTTAAATTTTTAAACATAAATTTTTCATACAATTTTATAAATATTTTTAATAAAATAAGAAATATATTTGAGTTTATAACCAAACAAATGTCTAGTGCATAGCATGGGTTAAACGTTAGTACACACACACACACACACATAGGTATATACATATACATATGTATACATATGTGTATGTGTATATATGTATATGTATACATATATATACATGTATATATGTATTTTATATATATGTGTGGGGGGGGGGGTTGCTAATGTATACCCGTTTGTTTTTAAATTGGAGTATGCTAACAAGCTACACCATTGGTGTATTTTAAGATAATTCTTAGTTGTAACTTGCTAATGTACGCCAACTAAAAAACAAGTTGGTGTACGTTAACAAACTCTACAAGCATTTGCTAACATACACCTAGTTATTTTTTAGTTAAAGTATGTTAACAAGCTACACTATTGGTGTATTTTAAGATAATCTTTAGTTAAAACTTGCTAACGTATTCCAACTAAAAACATTAGCAAATCCCTATATATATATATATATATATATATATATATATATATATATATATATATATATATATATATATATATATATATATATATAATAAAACAAACCTAAAATGCAAGAAGAATAAAGGAGGATCATAGGAGAGGAGAAGAGAAGGGTTTGAGGTGTGGAATAGGATGGGGAAAGGGTAGTTTATATAGGAAAAATATTTTACTAATGCAAACATGCCACGTGTCAACTATGCAACAATGACATGTAGCGCACATGCAATTTTTTCTTTTAAATCATTGAAGTCATCATATGGACTAGCAACATCCACATGACATACTTTAAAAAAAATGAAAAAAATAGTCACACGGCTTTGGAAATCGCCATGTGGCTTAGTGATTTGTGTGCGACATGACAAAACAACCACATTTCAATAATATGTTTTAAAATAACCACATTTTGATAATTTATTTCTAATTTGCCCCACTTTAATCAATTAGTCCTAGTTTTAAACTCGCTTCCATGGTAATGGTTCAAAAGGCAATATGGAAATATATATAAGAAGAAGGGTTATTATAAACATACATTCATTTTCTCTCTCATCTCATTCTCTCCTTGTTTTCTTCTCATCTTGTTCTTTCTTTTTTTTTTCCTCATCATATCACTTATTCCATCTATTATTTTCTCTCTCTACCTTTTCTTTAAGTTTTGGACTATATGCTTATTTGATACATCCATGTCATTAGCATGCATAATTAACACTAGAATAAGTTAAAGAGACAGTTAAGGGGGATATTAAAATGAGATAAAGGCCAATATTTTATAATCTTAGGCACTCAAATCCTTGTGATCCTAAGTTGAAAATGTGTTGTAGGATTATGTTAGAAACTAAAATTCTATTAGGAAGATTGTGTAAGTTAATGATATTATAAATTCTTGATGTTTATTATTATGTTTAACTAAAAAATAACTTATAATTTTGTTTTATTTTGCAGCCAATACAATGAGTTTCATGTCAATTTTCTACCTTCCACTTTGGCACTCAACTGCTTGTGGTAGATTACTACTTATACTTAATGTTTAAATTTTAACATTGTATTTTAAATTTAATATTTACTATGTACTTTTGAACATTATGTAAAGAATTGCTTTGATATTTGAATATTGTTTTATTAGTATTTGTATTTGGTTTCTTTTTTTTTATTATTAGTATCACATTATTTAATGTAATTGTTAATTTTGTTTACCTTACATTAACTTATTTTATTTTAGAGTAAAGGATTTAAAAAACATAAAAAATGTTATTCAAAACATAGTGGCAGTTTCAACTGCCACTAAGATAAAAGTGAATAAAATCAAAAAGGGTTAAATATGTTTTTGGTCTTCCAAAAATATGACATAATTGGTTTTAGTCCTCAATTTTTTTTGAAATGAAGTCTCTCAAATATTAAAAATATCCTAATTAGATCTCTATGCTAAACTCTGTTTAACTTTTCTGTTAAATGATGGTCATATCAGCTTCTACGTAAAGTATTTTATTACCTAAAGTGTTCAATGATAATTTTTAATAAAAAATCGTGTAATTATTTTTGCTTTAGGATTAAAAAAATTTGTGGTTTAAGGTTAAACATGTAATAATTTATTCAAAAAGTATGTTACTAATCTGACTTGGACATAACAATTAACATGGACGATTACATCAGCAAATTAATGGTGACTGTAATGCTGATGTGGCTATCATTTAATAGAAAAGTTAAACAAAATTTAGCACAGGGATTTAATTAGGGTAATTTTAATATTTGAGAGAGTTTATTCAAGAAATATTTTTCCTAAGGAATAAAACCAATTTTTTCATATTTTAGAAGGACCAAAAATATATTTAATCCAAACAAAAAATGTTAAATATAAATAAAAATGTTATTCAAAATATAATGGCGGCTTCAATTGTCAGCATGCTAGTACTTAGTGGCAGTTTGATAACCGCTAAAATAAACATGAATAATTTAAATACATACTCATGGTGGTTATCAAACTACCAATAGTTGTTACTTACTGGTGGTTATAGAACCACCAACATGCTACTACTTATTGGCGATTGAAGAACCGTTAGTATGTTATTACTTAATGGCAATTTTAGAACCGCCAGCATTCTATTTCTAACCTACTGACAATTATTCTGATGGTTGCATAAAAATGATGTTATATGGATTTGTGGTGGTAGTTTTTATGTCGGTTTGAGAATCACCTGTAGTCAGTTTAGTGATGGTTTAAACTGCTAGTATATGTTAAAATAACTGTTGCTAAAAATCGATTTAAGTGTAGTGTTTCTTCTTATCCTCTCTTTCTTCCACTGCAATCCATCTCAAAATGAGGTGAACAGTTATAATTTTCCTAAGCAGAAAGCATTGAAATTGTAATAATCTGCGATTAATTAGGAAGGGATTGAATTAAAATGCATTGACAATGTAAATGTATTTTACCCTTTAATGATAAATTGTCAAGTGTGGTAAGATCGTTGACTTTTGTAATAATTATTCTAAAATTCATATTTAAGGTGATTTTTAATTGGTTGATAATGTAAAAATCTTTATACTGACAATACATCAAAATTAAACTCTTTTAAAAATAAATTTAATTAAAGTATATTGATAATATAAAGATTTTTTACATTGTCATCCAATAATAGATTGTCATGTATGATAATATTATTGACTTTTGTAATAATTACTTTAAAATTCATATCTAAGGTAATTTCTAATTAGTTGAAGTGTAAAAATCTTTACATCCACAATGTATTAAAATTAAAATTTTTTATAAATAAATTTAATTTGAATGTACTAACAAGGTAAAGTGTTTTACACTATCAGGCAAACATGGATTGTCGTGTATAGTAAAATTGTTGACTTTGGTAATGATTATTTTAAAAATTATGTCTAAGATGATTTCTATTTAGTTGATAGTGTAAAAATCTTAAATTATATTGACAATGTATCAAAATGAAAGCCTTTAGAAATGAATTTAAGTAGAACATATTAATAGTATAAAAAGTTTTTTACACTCTAATCATAGACTACTATATATAATAAGATTGTTGATTTTTGTAATAATTACCTTAAAAGTTATATTTATGGTTTTTTTTTAATTAATTGACAATATGAAAGAATTACACTTTATCCAAATTAAACTCTTTAAAAAATTCATTTGTTTTGGTGGCATTTTAAATCTGGTGTTTTAAGATAAAAAAAAAATATAGGACTAAAATATTAAAGAAAATTTTAATTTCTCCATCAAATATCCAAACGGAGCATTCTATTACAAAATAATTTAAATACTCTTAAAATTACATAACTTTCTTTAAATGCCTTATTCAAACAAACACATTGTAAAGGTCTGTTCGATTTTCTTAATTACATTTCGAAAACTATAAATTCCGTTTTCGTTAAGAATTTGAAACCGAGTCTGCGGTCCATACCTTTCTATAAATATGATAGCGTCATCTCACCTAAGAAAAGAACGCCATAGCTATTGGAATTTGGAAAGTCGAATACCCGCTTTCATATGCGAAGACTTTATTTTGGGTCAACCTGTTTTCATTTTGTGTATTGTATATATTTTATATTATGTAACTCCTACAGTAATATAAGTCTGGAAAAATGAGTCAGAAAATAAAGCTGCTAAATGAGAACTCCATTATTTTCGTGTAAACCATTCCACCATTCGCAAGCAAAAATATCCCACAAGAGTGGCATAGGTTATCTAGACACTTTGAAAGTTTCCCATTTTATAACCTTAACGAAACCAAGTTGTGCAAGGGAAAGCAACAAATTGGTAAATGGTAAGTAACTTGTAGTTTGGTTTACTGCTTTATTTACTTTGTGCACTCCATTCCTCAATCCTCATCAGAAACGAATTTTCTTCTCTACGGATAGTCAACTGCCAACCATGATGCAAAATGCCAGTTATGCCAAAACCAACTAACCAAGATTCTCACGGTGATTACATTCTGGTCAAACAGGTGTTACCACTATTTTTTACTAAAGATAAATTCAACTTCCAGCATTTCCAAAGTTTAATATTGCTATTGCAACTTACTAAAACTCAAAATGGGTGATTTGTTTTCCTGGATTTTAGAATTGCTCGAGACTTTCCCTCAATGACACAAAAGTAGATATCTTCCATTAGTCACTTGGTATAGAATTGTGAGGGGAATTGGCAACTTGGCATCTCATTTTGTCCGAACTCTCAAGGAAGTCGTGAATTAATGATATCATTGAAGCAAAGCTGCTTTGAAAGTTTGAATGGATGCTATTTCTAGGGAGACTTTTAGGTGTAAGAAGTAATAATTAGGCACCTTGCAGGTAAACCGCACCCCGTCACCTTATTGTAAAACATTGGAATTATTGATTTAAAAATAAAATAAAAAAATTAATAATGAACGAAATTAAAATTAAAGTAAATTTGGAGAAACTTCTCAATAAATACTTAAAAAAAAAAAGAAGATAAAATGAATTTAGTCTTCTTTATAAATTAAAATTAATTTTTAAAGAAGTTAAATAAAAGAGTTTAAATAAATTAATGTATAAATTAAATTTATTTTATTTTCAATATTTATTGAAGAGTTTAACCAAACGAAACTTATTTTATTCTTATTGTTTTTAAATTGTTCATATTATATTTCTTTTTAACTCTTCATGTGATATAATTCAGCGAAAAATAATGATTATAGAGACCTTCTTCGAATACAGATTCATCACAACTGAATTATTTATGGTTGAATTCGGACATGAGAAACTTGTGAATGGCGGTCGATCAATTTGTGACATCTCTATAATAATTTTTTCTATATCATTTACAGCTTAGTCAAAGTAAAGTCATGTCATGGTTGTTCCACCAAGAAAAAGAAGAAAAAATTTCACCGAAAGGCTAAGTGCATGTTTGGAAATCTGTTGAAACGTCAATTCATCCTTTAAATTGCTTCTATGTTTGGTACATTAGAATGTATAAACTTCTGTTTAAAAGGGTGCAAAATTGTTTCCAAACACACTATAAGTCGTGTTAATCCCAAAGGACTTGAACGGAAACACAGGCTTTGTCCTTTTTAGAGAAAAAAAATTATGGGATAAAATATGTTTTTGTTCTTTTAAAATTTCTTAAATTTGATTTTAGTTATTTTTAATTCTCAAAATAACATTTAATAATAGTTATAAAGTGTTATCTAAACCACTTTAAGAAAGTAAAAGAGATACATTTTCAAATTAAAAGATCAAAATAGAACAATTTTTTAAAAAAAAACTAAAATTGAATTTTTTTTGACATAACAAAAATTAAAATAGAATTTAGAAAATTCTAAAAAGACCAAAAACATATTTTAGCCAAAATTATATATTTCATGCAATATATATTATAATCCATTATTAATTAATATAAAATAACATAATTCACATAAAAATCTAACAACATAAATAATAAATATTTGAAAGAAGTAAGCTAACGATAAAGCCACAGTCTCTCCAATCCAAATCCTTCAGTTCATCGTCACGATCTGGAGACTTCATAATCAAAGAACGAGCGATGAGAATCAGCTAAGTTCGATGACTAAGCGTTACGTAATATAGAATTAATTTCATTATATTAAAATGCATATTATGGTTGGTCCAAAAACTATGACGAGACAGGGTGAAGCAGTAAAATTATCCATTTAAGTAAATAATATCCGGTTTCAGTTGAAGCGGTTAAACGTTACGGTACGGTAATAATGATGAAAAATAGGAGGAGGCAGCAAAGCATATACTATACCCCAACCCCACGTGCCTTATGCGCCGACGAAATTAAAGAATGAAAAAATGGTTCAGAGTTGACGCTCAAAATATCGTTGAGTAAGGGACAACCAACTTTGTAGAAGAAGATAATAATTAACCGACCCTTCAATAAACCACTGTTTGATTTGAGTTTGAAGCGATGAGTTCGGGTAGTAGCAGTGGTAAGGAGAAGGAGAAGCAGAGGGTGAGTCGCACGTCGTTGATACTGTGGCACGCTCACCAAAACGACGCCGCAGCGGTGCGGAAGCTCCTTCAGGAGGATCCTTCGCTGGTTAAGGCCATGGATTACGACAACCGCACCCCGCTCCACGTGGCATCCCTCCACGGCTGGATCGACGTCGCCACCTGTTTGATTGAGTTCGGCGCCGACGTCAACGCCCAAGATCGTTGGAAAAACACTGTAATCGATTGATTAATCATAACAATCCTAATTATTGTTTTTTACTACATGCTTCATTGTGGAGTGAGTGAATGAAATTTAGGTTTTGGTTGTTGTGGACAGCCTCTGGCTGATGCGGAAGGAGCTAAGAAGACTAACGTGATCGAGCTTTTGGAATCGCATGGAGGCTTGTCTTATGTGAGTTTGTTTTGCGTCTAATTCTCTATTACTGTTTTTATGGAATCAGTGAATGAGTGAAGTTGAGGTTTGAGTGATGGTGGTTGGTGCAGGGGCAAAATGGAAGCCATTTTGAACCCAAGCCTGTTCCGCCGCCGTTGCCGAACAAGTGTGATTGGGAAATCGACCCTTCCGAGCTCGACTTCTCCAACTCAGCGCGAATTGGAAAGGTAGGTCTCGCTTCTGCGTTTTCTTCGTTTCATAAGACTTGATTTTGGTCAACGGATTTCAAAGCTTGCTCTGTGTTTTGGTCAACTCCTTTTTCTGATACACTTCTGCAACGGTTTCTTAACGTACACATAAATTAATTCTGCTGTGCTTTGGGACTTATAGTTGCAAGTTTAACAGTGAATTGAATTGTTGTTGCGCAATCATCATCGGAGGACAGTAGTCGGTTTTCAATTTTATTTATGGCTGATTGGGGGAAAAAGAGAACAATTTACAGCCTGTTTGATTCCTCTCACACTTTTTTTGTTTTAAAAACTGTTTTCTAAAACAATTTTACACTAATCATCAATCTATTTATCGGGCAAAATCTATTAAGTTTTGAAATTTTTTTTCTAAACAAGTGGTTTAAAAACCACAAAATAGAAACAACTGAGAGATGTTTTTTGGTCATCTTCTGATTTCTTCAAGTGCTCTGATTAAGTGTTCAGAGGACAAACTTTTAGAAAACAAAAATGTGTTCAAGAGATAAACACTCTTAAATGTGTTCAATGAGTGCTCAAGGGACAAACAAATTTTAGAAAACAGAAAACAGGTTTTGAAAATAATAAACACACAGGACCCTAGTTTTTTTTCACTGGCTTAATTTGTTTTCTTGTATGTGTTTATGTTTCATGAAGGGGTCTTTTGGTGAGATTTTAAAAGCCCATTGGCGTGGAACACCAGTTGCTGTCAAACGTATTCTTCCATCTCTCTCAGAAGATAGATTGGTGATGTGAGATTCTTTCTTTCGTCTCTAGCATTTGTCTTCAATTTGGTTGTTGCTAGTTAGTGGTTATTTGTGATGTGAATGTCTTCTGATTGCTTGTGACTGACGAAGCTGTACAAACTAAGGTCTAATGATTTTCTTTTACCTGTCATCTGTTAAGTCTTACATAGGGCCACAGGGAAAGATTTCCACAAGTAATTGAACTGTTTTTGCTAAATGTATTTTGTTCAGGTTGAACCTTCTTCCTGTTTAAGGCCAAATGATTTATTTTAAACCCATTGGATATTTGGATGGGTAGCCATGTCTGTTTATGATGAATTATCAAAATTAAAGGATGGGGATATTTGGGTTGCAGCAATATAAATCATATTTTCTCTGTCCCAAGTTTTTTTTTATATCTCATATGTCAACGTCTTATCATCTATCCGTTTCTGTGTGTGTCTTTATTGTGTGTTAAATTTTATACAGTCAGGACTTCAGGCATGAGGTCAATTTGTTAGTGAAGCTTCGACATCCCAATATAGTTCAGTTTCTTGGAGCTGTTACTGACAGGAAGCCCCTTATGCTAATTACTGAGTATTTAAGAGGGGTATGTGCATAAAGTATAATTCCTTAAGATTGAGCATTCTACACCTAGTTTTTGATCTAGCAAACTTATGCTTTAAATTGAACTTCTGTTTCATTCATATATAGGGTGATCTTCATCAGTACCTCAAAGAAAAAGGTGCACTTAGTCCTTCAACAGCTATCAACTTTTCCATGGACATTGTCAGGTATGGTGTCTTACCATATTTTTCTTTTCTTATTTTTATCTTATAAAAAGAAATTATTAAGAATAAAAGAGAATTACATAAGAGGAGGATAGGAGGAAACTATGTTACCTATGAACAATTAAAGCACATCAAAAACAAATTAGCCCCAAAGTGCTCTCCAGTTATCTCTACATCTGTTATATAACACCCCATCAGTTTGTTGAAGAACTGTGGCATTGTGCTCCAGCCACAGCAGCTCCACAAGGAGAGCGTTCTTCGAAAGAATTTACACTTTTCCTACTTTTACTTCTGCTTTAATGGAGTGATTCACAATATTCCAAGAGGTGGATAAACCTATTGCTAAAAAAGTTCCAAAAGGCCATTTTCAAAACTACCACCAAACTCCTGGAAGTTGGAATCCTATAAAAGGGGAATTTGTCTATCCTATTATGCCTTTTACTGCTCACTGCTATTGATGCAGCCTGATTTGTATCTTGATGTCTAACACACTGACTATGAGCCAAATGTATCACTTGTATTTGGCTTTGGTTGGGCCTCCTTGATCTCCATCATCCCCTCCTTCACCAAAAGAATTTGTCTTCAAATCAAAAGGAGACAGGTTCAGAAACATTAAATGTCGCACAAACACCACACTCACGCCTGGAAGATTCAATTTGTAAACACGTCCAACATGCAACACGCAATGGACCTTGTCCTCATGGTAGCAACCTTAACCTCCATTGGGCTCGAAAACTTTTCTTCCTTATTTACAATCAAACCCAATTACTTGGATAAAAAAAATATATATTTTTGTGATTTTTGTTTGCCTTGGATGTATTTTGTTCATTCTCTTTCTCTGTGTATTGTCCATTCATGAAGTTCCTTCGCCATTTTATCCTCCCTTTTCCCACCTAGGATAAACCTTTCATAAACAAGAAAGTGCAACAGATCTAGAGTAGTCAATAGGTTAAAACCATAAATAACCTCGAATGGAGAAAATTTAGTAGAAGAATGATTAGTATGATTATAAACAAACTCAATAAATGGAAAACATTCTTCCCAAGATCTTAAATTCTCTAAAATGACAACGCACAACAATTGCATCAAAGTTCTAGTCATTACTTTCAATTTGTGGGTGACCAGTTGTAGAAATGAAAGTCTAGCTCCCAATTTGCCCCATAAACATTAGATATGGTCAAGGAATTGGACATATAACATATTTACCTGACACAATATCGTTAGAAACACCACAGAAACACACTATCTCTTTATAGAATCCATCTATTATAGAACTGGCATTGTTAGTTTCATGACATGTAATAAAATGTCATATGTGAAAACATGTCAACAACTACAAAATTAAATCTTTACCACCTCTGCACCTAGGTGGCCCTAAAACAAAATTCACTGACAAATCTATCCCTTTTTCATATGCAAAAAGCATGTCTGTAATGTCACAATCATTAGCATAAAATACTTTCACATACTCAAACTCAAAGCAACTTAGGAATTATTGTAGAGATAAGGGTGTACCATCTTGATAATGCATTCTGCTACAATATTTTCCTTTCTTAAATCAAACACACATCTTCAATGTTTAATATGATCATCTAAACTCTTACCATACATTAGGATATTATTAAAATAGACAATAACAAACTTTCCCATGAAGACATGCAACACGTGATTGTGGTACATTATTAAGATCAAATGCCATGACTAATCAGTAACCACTCACACAAACTATATTTAATCTTAAAAGCAAATTTCCGTTCAGCACCCTCTCACATTCTAATTTGATAATATCCACTTTTCAAATCAAGTTTAGAGAAAATTCAAGAACAATGCAAGTCATTAAGCATATCATCTGATATAGGAATAGGTGGTTTATACCTTACCGTAATGTCATTGTTAAACCTGCATTTAACACTTCTCCATGCTTCATCACTCATAGGCCCCAGTATCAATAGAACTATACAAGGACTCAAGCTCTTCCTCATGTACTACTCCTGTAGCAATTCCTCATCTCACAGTTGAAGCTCTTTTGTCTCCTCTAAATTACTTCCATGTGTTGGGCTGTTAGGAATGGTAACTTTGGGAACAAAATTAATTTGATGCTTAATGCCTCTAATAGGTAGCAATCCTCTAAGGGTCCCTTCAAGAGATCTGTCTGAAAACTCCTGCAATAATGAAACAGTCACACTAGGAAGTGAAGTATTAGAATCATTAGTAGTAAAGTAACTCTCCTTCTTTACTTTTTTCTCTTTTTAAAATCTCTATTTTTTTCCTCACATGGGATCTTTTTTCTCATTTTCTTTTTCTTTCGTTTTTGAACTGTCTATCACTTTAAAACTATTACTTTCACTATTTTCTTGTCTTGAACTCCCAATCTCACTTTCCTTTTGTAGTTTCACTTTTTTACTTTCGAAGAGTTATGCACTTCAAAATTCGACTCAATTTTCTTTTCGTGCTCCAAATATGCTTTAGAATCACTTCTAACTTTGAAAGTTGAAAACTTCTCTTTAGTATTTCCAAGATTGCTATCAACTTTATTTCTATCCCTTGGAGCAATTATGGTATTCCTCGTTTCTCTTCTACCCCTTCTAGGCCAAAAACCTTCAACTTCACTCTCTTATTATTCAAAATCCTCAAAGTCCTCTCTATAATCAGGATATCAGTTAACTTGCCACCTTCCACCATTATCCTATTCCTTCCCAAATTTAGTTTTAAGCTAGCAATTTGCTTACTCCACCCATGGAATCCTTCCTTTATTTCTTCTAACACTGTATTCATGTGCTCTAATTGTTGATACATAGCTTTCAAGATCAATGAATCATCTTCTTATTCTTCCATATGCACTCAAATAATGATCACACACTCATATATTTTCACTTGATTTGGTTTTTACCCTCTAATAATGTCACACTCTCTTGACTTTCACCACTCAATTCCTTCAAAGGAGAGCTCAAATCTCACTAAATAAGATCAAGAAGTCTACAATCTCGGTAACAAGTTTTCTGAGAAATCAAAAGGATCACTAGACAAAAAATTATGAGCAAAAGGAAGAACTAGAAAGGAGTAACAATCAAACCACTTAGACACAAAAGGACTTACGATCACTCCAAACACTAGTATGATCTAAAGATCAAAATAGCAGAATTTTTTATTTTTATTTTTTTGGCCTTTTATCAAGAGGATCACTAGACAAAAAATTATGAGCAAAAGGAAGAACTAGAAAGGAGTAACAATCAAACCACATAGACACAAAAGGGCTTAGGGCCACTCCAAACACTAGTATGATCTAAAGATCAAAATAGCAGAATTTTTCTTCTTCTTTTTTTTTTGTATTTTTAATGTATTTTTGTCCTCTCTATTTTTTTGCTTTTGGTTTTTTTTTTTCCCTTTTTGCTTATGCTTTTTTTTTTTTTTTTTGCCTTTTCTGTTTCCTTTGTTTTAGAATGCTAAAGTGAAAGTGAAACAATTCAGAGATTGGGATGATCAAATGTGTGAGCAAATCTAGAATATCTAAGATGGATAAAGACAAGAAAGAGATGAGTGCAACAACTTTATGTTTGCAAACTAACAACTAATAGATAAGGATGTATAAACAAGAATTGATGAGGATATCTAGTAATAGAAACAAGAAGAATTGATAAGGACTCGATGATAATTAACTAATAAGGATACAAAAGAGATAGGTACAACTCTGACAAACTGACAAGTAACAAATAAGGATGTAGAAACAAGAAAATAATTGATGAATAGAAGGAATAAGAGTCCTTATCAGCCACAAAACAAATAATAAGCCAACAATCAGGAACCTGTGATACCAAACTGATATGGAAAACAAGACAAGATGGATTAAAGATATGTGGAGTGTGGACACGAAAGCAAATCTTGAATTGAAATATGATTCCAACTACATATGAGTTCAATTCCTAAATCCCACAATAGTGCTCGCCAACGAACCAAAAATGATAAACTTTGATACAATGAAAATTTTTGCAATCACAGACTCGAAGAAGAGGAACTTACCTCAAGAGTCTACTCATGATTCTTGATAACATTCTAGTAGAATTTTACAACCCCTATGAAGAAAAGAAATTCTCACCAATGGAGAAGAGAATCCAAAATTTCTTATTCAAAGTAATGTTCAACTCCTAAAATCAATGTTTTTCCTACCTTATATAGGCAAAACATAACCAATACAATTTGGTCTTAATTAAAGATCAATTCATAACCAACTAATGAAAAGAAGTCCTAAACCATTACAAGTCCAAAATTCATAATTAATTAATAAAAGTAATACTAAACTATTACAAGCCCAAATTAGGCCTAATAGATCACAAGGCTCACATTAATTTCAACTCATTTAAGTCTTGATGCAATTTCTAATATATCCTGAACTACTCCAGTTAGTCTTCCAAAGCTTCAATCAAGTAGACCCATGCTCCCTTGCTATCCAACTAGGTTTGCCGTAGTCTCTTTACCTCACATAGCCCAAGCTCTTGTAATTGAACCAACATGAATCACAAGTGTATCACTTGTATTTGGCTTTGACTAGCCTCCTTGATCTCCATCAAATAATATCGCCAGTGTATAACTTAGCCAATTTTATAACATCCTGTATTTTATCAACACTAAGATAATAGAATTAGGAAATCTAGAAGCATTTGTATACATTCAGCTTCACTTAATCCAATCACTATGCTAATATATATTTTGTGAATATTATTTTGTAGAGGAATGGCCTATCTTCACAATGAACCAAATGTTATAATTCATCGGGACCTAAAGCCAAGGTAAGTTGGTTATTTGCAACCTATATATGAAAATACTATTATGGATAACCAGCTCTAGCCAATATGTCATGATGTATTGCTTATAACAAATTGAAACAACTAGATTGACAAAATTTTATGTCATGAAAAACATGTGGCTGGAATTAAGAAGCCTTTGTATTCTATGTTGAAGTTTATTTTCTGAAATTTCAGGAATGTTCTTTTAGTCAATTCTAGTGCCGACCATTTAAAAGTTGGAGATTTTGGATTGAGTAAGCTTATCACGGTCCAGAGTTCTCATGATGTATACAAGATGACTGGTGAAACTGGGAGCTGTGAGTATTCTCAGAATTTCTTTTAAAATGCTAGTATCCATTCTTGTGCAAAACTTAATTAAATTTCCTTCTTCTTGGTGATAAAAAAAAGACCGTTACATGGCTCCTGAAGTTTTCAGACATCGGAGATATGATAAGAAGGTTGATGTGTACTCCTTTGCAATGATTTTGTATGAGGTAATTCTGCTTGCTTAAATACAGAAGTTTTATGTGATACAATTTGAAGCTAATTTTAATGCATGACATCTTTATCTCATGCAGATGCTTGAAGGTGAACCACCTTTTGCAAGTTATGAACCTTATGAAGGTGCAAAACACGCTGCTGAGGGACACAGGCCTACTTTTCGGGCAAAGGGTTATATCCCTGAATTGCAAGAGTAAGCCGTTTATGATACATTTCTTTTATCCAATTTTCTAGCACTCTATTATGAAAGCTAGTTCTTGAGATGGTATCACGCTCTCTTTGATCAAATGGTCAAGACCTTGTGTAGTTATCATTCTTCTAAGTGGGTCTATGGTTGTTCACACTTCAATCCTAAAATGGCTTTCACATAACAAGCCATGGTTGATATATATAAATCATTTATAGGCTTGCACCTAATAGCTGAAGCTTTTAAGAGAGTAGATCCTTTACAGTACTAAAAAAAAAAAAAAAACTCCAGTGTAGGCTACATGTGTTCTAGCTTAAAATTAGGTGGATAATGGGGTCTAATTTCTCACTTTGGGAGGAGCTATGAAAAGGAAAGTTGGTATCTTAAAAATGGTACTGTCAGAAATCCACCTACTTAGATGTGTCTTATATAAGTACATACCAAGATGCTTCTATTAGAGAAGATATTTCATGACTCAGAGCAATGCATCCCTACAATTAATCACATCCTCATCTTTTTAAGTCTGACCTCCCATTTGTTCAACATCTGACTTAAAATTGATTTCTTCTCTTTGCTTTGTTATGAACTCATTTGGTTTGATTTGAGATTTTCAATTGCATATGCTCTAGTGTGTGTTTAAATGTTCAGTGTATCTAAGCCATGTGATACGCCATTACTAGGCATACTATTGTATATTGCCCTAATATCACGTAAGACATCTTAATTTGTTGTCCCATCTTTTGCCTTTACACTTATCCGGCATCTATGGTCTTACTTAGTGTGGGCAGTATGCTTTATTCTCAGATAGTCTGACTAATTATGATAGACTATAAAAAAATTAAAAGGATGGTTAATAATGGTTATCATTTTGCCCTTCTTCACCGGACATTGACCAACTATATGCTTACCGTTGCTGCTTAGTACTTCCAATTTCACAAACCCCAAGTGTGACTAGCATAAATATGATTTAATTCTTTCTTTGTGACCATTTAATTAGAGGTTCTGGAATGCTTTGTAAATTAGGCTATTACAAGTTATAGCAAGTAAACATTTATTTCGTTTAGAGAAGGCCTTCGTCATATAAGTAATCTTATGGACTTTGGCCTTGCATGTTCGTAGGTTAACGGAGCAGTGTTGGGCTGCTGACATGAATCAGAGACCTTCCTTCATAGACATCCTTAAACGGCTTGAAAAGATCAAGGAGAATTTACCTTCAGATCATCACTGGCACTTGTTTGCTCCATAAATGTCTAATAGCATTAATTTGTTCAGAAATTCAGATGATTTATTTACCATTACCATTCCCTGGTTTGCTGCCCGATTTGTGGATTGGTTGAGCGAACTGGAAAACCTGCAAAGTCAATACTTGTTTTCAACTGTTTGGATTAATGAGCAGAACAGGTGACGTTGATTGCCTGCCTTTGGTTTCTACGTTTTTATTTCATTAAAGCTCTCATTCCTTTCACGTGAGCATACGCAAGTTGTTGCGTAAGTGTAAAGCGTTTCAAGTGTACAAACTAATTGAGAAAGTAGGTCACTTCATGCTATCCGTTGTTTCATGTTCCTCTCATAGGAGTTTCTTTTCGCTGGATTCACGTGAATTCATGAGAAAAAAATGTCATCTAAATTGTGGACTGGGAACCATCAGGAGCAAATAGTTGCAAGCTCCAATCCCACCTCCTGCCTAAATGCAAAAATGGAAGAAGAGAAAATGACATAGATGTGCCTTACGACCTCTTTATTTTCATCGAGCTAAAAGAATCTTACATTTATACATGAATATACTAATTTAATTCATTATTTTACTCCAAAGTTTCCAGTATTAAACTTCTTTTTGGGAAGTGAAACAAGGACGTTGTACATTTGCCATATCTCGAGAAATTTAAATAATCATATATGAACCCAATCTTGAAGAATCCGTGCATTCCGCATGGTTCAAAGGCTTCTACGTATTTGTCAGTTGACTTGGGGAAGAAGTGAACTCAGCTGAGTCACGTCAAATTTAATTTTGAGATGTGTAGATTATTAGCATGTTTGTACACGTATGCAACCGATAAAATCACGTCCATTAATGAAAAACGCAAAAACTACAAGAATAAAATTTAAGTACAGTTTCTTATATGTTTTTAGTGCTGTTTTTTAATCAAAAAAAAAGTTTTACTTCGATAATCAGCATGCATTAAATATCAATATAGATTACTGAGATAAAATTATAATTTTAATTGGGAAACAATACCTAAAACACCCAAAAACTGTCCCCAAATTTTATCCAAACTATAATTGTTACCCTTAGGAGAGACATGCGTAACAAGTTAATTAGACCTAGGACCAAACACACTATATGTTGAGCTGGGTTTGAATTCAGCAAGAAAGTGAACATATTTATTTGGTTAAAAGTTAAAACCTACTTTACGTTTATCTTAGAGTTGCGACAGCTCTATAGGCTCAAATTATGTGCTCAGTAATTCTTTTTAATTTTAAAATTTTAATTTTAGAAAAAGCCTTTTATATTTATATTTATGTCTTCTACCTAATTGGCACACCAATAAGAAATAAACCTCTAGTTAAATTCTTTTTTACTATATTTTTCATTGATATTAAGGATTAAAATAAATAACATTTTATAAAACGAGAATTAGAATTGGAGCTTTGTATGGTTAAGATTAAAGTAATCAATACTATTGTACTAAAATTAGGGACCTAGGATTTACTCCACTACAATAAACAAAGTATATAAATGGTAAAAACAATTTTTAGCTCAAAATTAAATTATTTATAAAACTCTAAATCTAACTTATTTAACTTATAATAACTAAGGAATAAATAATTGGCAAGTTAACTGAATTTACCTCCAGTCTTAAATCTTGTTGCACAAAAGGTATTTTTTTTACAGCAAAAACATATTCCCTTTAAAAATTACCGATTGAACTTTACTTTTTATCAATAGTCTTATATACACAATTTAAGATTAAAACCCAATCAATGTGCTAAAAAGTGTTAAGAGAAATTGCAAAAATATATAGTACCCAACCTTAACTCATATTTAAGCAAATCAAACTGAAATTTTAGATTTTTAAAAAATTATAAAACTTGAGTTTAACTTATTTTACTCATTTATAGTCTTTCCTTTATTTATCAAATAAATGTTTTAAGAGCCTATCACAGGAAATGGAATTTGATTAAATACAAACTTCTGGCAATCTATTCACCCTCTGATTTGGTTCGAGGTGGTTATGAATATAAATACTTCGCTACGTAATTATCTACAAGATGTTCGCTTAATGGCTTTAACCAAAAAAAGACCTTGGATTGAAGAACGTCAACATTTCCTTTGAAACTCGTGTTGCCATAACTCAGATTAGCATTTAACAAAGGAAATATTCTGAGATTATACTGACTACCGTTATGCGTTTCCTCTGGATAAATTAATGCTGGTATATTTTACAAGAGCACATAAGAAAAATGTAAAAACTATCACAAAATTTTAAATCAGTTTCTTTTTCTCGAAGAAGGTCTTCAAGTGCCATAGTTGCAACCCTGCTACTGATAAGCAAACAAAGAGCGAAAGCAAACTCAACCAGAACATTCTGCTGTTGGTTGTTCTGTTGAGTTCCTGCATTTCTTCTTCCCTGCAAATAAAAATGTAAAACAATAGTGAGAATAGTGATTATTACAATATCCCATGTCAATGTATCTATTTAAGTATTTACACAAAGATATGAATAATGCTTGTTATAATTTCCTACGCCAATGTATTGAATAAGGAATTTTCGGGCAATTGACATGCTTACCTTTCACGAAGATAAAACATCTCGTCATGAATGGAAGCAACAGTATCCTGCAACTTCTTTAGCTCTAGCTCCACTACCTGGTACAGGTGAATGAAATTGATGTAATTTTTTTTTTCTTTTATCGAACACTATGTCAGTAAAGATCACAACTTTTGCAAAGTAATTGAAAAATCAAAGAGTCACGAGTTCGTTTATGCCTCAAATGACAAATGGGCAGGGTGGGAGTCGTGGGATGGGGAGGCTTTGAGTAGGTTCTGATTTGCTCAAGAATATGGCATATAAATTTTAGTGATATCCACAGGATTACAGTAAAAGTCCAGAAAAAACATTTGGAGTTTAGCAATGATTCAAGAAAGCCAATTTTGTTAACAGAAAAATAAGCCAACAAAAAGAGCTAACTACCACTTATCAATATCAAATAGGCCTTGTTTAGATGAACTTCTCCATAAACACTTAAAAGAGAAGAAAATAAGAAGATAAAATACATTGAATTTTCTATAAGCTAAAATCAATTTATGCACTTTAGCTTTTGGAGAAGTTTAATGAAAAGAGCTTCTATAAAAGTTATGTTGATAAGTTATTTTACCTTACACAAGAAGCTCAATTCGTTTTACTTTCTTATTTTCTTCTTCTATGAGTTTTTATGGACAAGTTTATCCAAACAGGGCCTAAGTAGAAAGCAAACAAAAATTTACAAGTACAGGGAAAATGAGTTACATACAAATGACATTTGCAAGGATGATATATGGTTACCATTCAATATACATATCATACAGTCAGAAGCTTGCCATAATTAGAAATAAAACATGCCCTATAAGCTTACCATGATTAGAAATTCATCAGTAAGGCTACTTCTAGTTCTAATACAGATCTCTACCTATCTGACTGGTAACTGACGTCAGACACTGCTTGATCAATCAGATTAGATTGAGCTTCGGCCAGCAAATCTCACATAGGATACATTCACCTCATATAGTATATGCTGCATAAGCTAGGGGATGGACTAAAAGAGTCAACCTCTAATTTCCTTGGCTGTACATGAGTATCACAATCAACAACAACAACAACAAAAGTCTTATCCTACTAAGTAAGGTCAACTACATGGACCACACGATACGACATCATTTGGCTCAATTAAAGACCAAATCTTGAAAAATATTATTTACCATGAGATTCTTCTTAACAACTTCCTCCAATCACTAAATTAGATAAGCAAAAATTGATAACAATACAAAACTACTTGAGCTACTTGTTTATTAATTTGAATTTTTCCCTGAAGCACACACGCTAATACCAAGTGTACTCCTATTCAAGGTTTTAAATTGTGGTCCTCAACTACAACTGCAGCTGCAATATCATGGATTTAGAGGTGTGGAGGGGCGGCCACATCAGCGGCAATTTTCTACAATCTCAAATTCATAATCATCAAGAACCAGATCAAGTACCCTGTAAGATATCCTAGCCTCAAATAATCTTTGACATAGGCACAAATACCACATAGTAATACTGAATTTAGTCCAAATCATCACTCCCTAGGAAACTGTTTCTTGAAATGCAACTAACGAGTAAATCTTGCAAAACACAGACTCTTTTTATTCCCCAAATTTCTCAGCAGCAAAACTAGATGGAGCCGATCATAATAGAGGGCATGAATCGCAATACCACAAAATTAAACCCACCCCCAAAAGACACCAAGGAAACAACACTAAACTCAACAACCAAATTAAGTAGCACATAGTAGTGACCGTCTACTCACATCAACTTGGCCCTTCTTAGCAACATTAGACCAATCCTTGGCTGCCACACCCGTTTTCCAATCAAAATCCACAGTCAATGTTGTCGCGGGGTTGTGATCCACAGCCCAAAAACAAGTCATGTAATCTCCAGCCTCCACCGCCACGAACGCAAACTGCCCCGTTTGAACGCGATCCCCGTAGTGATAGTTGTTCCCATAAGACGAAGTCACCTAACAAAAAAAAAATCCACACACACAATTACCCATCAACCAAAAACCACAAAACACGATCCAAAGCACACAGATTCAATACTGGGCCCCAAAAAAGCTTTTATTTTTTTAATTTTTTCGAAGTGGGGTTAAAGTACCCTCACGGTGACCCTGTGGGAATCGGGCAGAGGTTGACCCTCGTTGGGATTAACGATGAGGTACTTGCCCACGGTCATGGAATTACTCTTGATGTCTTCGGAGATGCATTTAGTGTGGCCAGATTGGAGTTCGAATCGGAGGGATTCGGTTGAAGAAGAAAAAAGCACCAAAAGTAGAAGGGAAAGGCGCAGAAGGGGTTTGTGGTTTGGCCCAATCATCATCGTAGTGGGATTTGTGTTCGATGAGAGAGAAAAATAGGTCAGCGGTGATTAGGTTATGGGCGAAGAAGAAGGTGGAGAAGAATCAAAAGAGATTTAGCGGCGAGGGATGAGGGATTAATAATGGTAATTGAAGTCTCCAACCAAACAATGTGCCAACTACTACTGCTGCAGCTGCACAGCGGGGATGGCAGTGTCAAATCTTGGATCTTACGTGGAGGGTGTTCATTGGATGATACACGTATTACTCATACTCGCTTCGCGTGCGTGAGGAGTGAATGAATCCGAGAAGAAAGAAATGAGATGGGAAATAAATAAGTAAATAAAATGGTATAAATAAAATATAGGTTAAATTAGTGCCAATCATATCTAGTAAGAGGGTTATTTTTATATGAAAGTGAGAGAAATAAATCTTAGTCATATAACTATACATGGAAGGTCACGTTTTAATGTTATGTGACTACTTAAAAATCATGTGATTTTTTAAAAAGCTCACATGATTATGTACGTTTTAATTTTAACCATTCATGACAAGATCTAATGGTTAATATTCATTTCTCTTACTCTCACATAAAAAAAGTTCTCTCACTTGATACATTCCCAAATTAGTATTTTGGTTTCCTAGGTTGTTTTGGTAGAAAAGAAAAAAAAATAGAAGGAAAAGAAAGAAAGAGGTGAGAAAAGATGAGAAGAAAAAAGGTGAGAAATAGAGTGGAAGTTAAGATTATTTGGTTAAAAAAATTGAGGAAAAATAGAGTAAAAGTAAGAAAGAGAAAAATAAAAAAATAAGACAACGAATCTTTCATTGTCAACAAAATCGATTTTCATTGTGTAAAAAGTTATGCATAAAAAGCTTTTATAAAATACAAATCAATTTCATGAACCAATAAAATCGATTTTGTTAACTCTGTTACATTATTTATTTTTAATTTTATTTTAATTATTATTATTATTATTTATTTTTATTATTAATATTATTTTTACTTTTTATAATAATAATAACAATAACAATAACAATAATAATAATATATTATATTATGATTATATATCCAATGTAGAATCGATTTACATAACAAGCAAATCAATTTTCATTGACCTTGTACAAAATCGGTTTTTTTTTTGTGTATTGTGAAGCCAAAATCGATTTGCAGTATACCAAATCAATTTTCTGATTGTTGTTTACAAAATTGATTTGGTTTGCATAAAAATACAAATCCACAGTTCACAAAATTGGTGCAAATCGATTTAGTGATGTTACAAATTGATTTGTAAACATTGTTCCCCTCTCTTTCATGCAAATCATCTCATTTTTTTGGAGCACTTGTACGATTTCTTAGCAAACCTTCGCACTCTTCGCATGAATGTTTAAAGCTATGGGACCCACGATTTTTTTTTCAAAAATTTAGTCACTTTTCTACTCTACCAAATGGAGCGAATTTCATCATCTCTGTGCTCTTCCGCATTCTTCCACCCTCCTCTCCTCTATTTCTTTGCTACCAAACGAAGCCTTATCTTTTCACGAAATCTTATTTTGGTCTTTTGCTTTTTAAAAGTTTCGTTTTGGTATTTTATCTTTTGAAAATGTCCTATTTGATCCTTCCATCAATTTAAAATTAATATCGTTAATAATTTAAAAATAATAGCGGTTTTTAACCACCACAAAACGTGTTTTTTTCTCCTCCCCTTTTCATCACCACACCTCTCTCTCTCCTCTCTTCTTCTTCTCTTCATTTTCTTCTTCTTCATCTTCCTCTTCACTGCCACATTCCTCCTTCCTACTGGGTGCGGACAGTGACGATGGGTGGTGGAGCGGTGGCTATGGTGGGTGGTTTGAAACCCTAATCTGTCACACTTTACGAAACCCCACCGCTCCACCACCCCTATCTGTCGCACCACCCATCACTGCCATTGCTGCACCACCCTCCATTGTCGTCCACGCCCAGTAGAGGGAGGAAGGTGGCAGTGAAGAGGAAGATGAAGAAGAAGAAAGGAGAGAGAGAGAGAGAGAGAGGTGCAATGATGAAGAAGGAAGGAGGAAGAAGGAGAAAGAAAAAAAAACATTTTATGGCAGTTAAAAACTGTCGTTATCTTTAAATTATTAATAATGTTAATTTTAAACTGACAGAAGGACCAAAATAGGATGTTTTCTAAAGATAAAGTACCAAAACAAAAGTTTTAAAAGATAACGGACCAAAATAGAATTTCGTGAAAAGATAAGGGACCAAAATACTAATTTAGCCTAAAAGATATGTCAATTTTGTGGATAGAAATAAAAAAATAAAAAAAAATTATATAATGTATTTAAATAAGTATAAACAAAATAAAAAGAATAAATAAATATTGTAAAATATGTTTTGTAATAATTAAAAAATTATCTTAAAAATATTAACCTTCTATTATATTATATTATATTATTATTTTTCTTAATACATATTATTTATTATTTTCTTAATTTTTTATTATAAAAAATGGTTTTATTTTTAAACAATTTAAAAGAATGCACTTTTCCCTTCCCTCATTACATGCCCATTGGGAAAGGGGAGCTTTTTGTTCCTTATAAGTGCATTTGATACGCACTAAGGTCAATACAAGAAAATAGTACAGAACAAATACTTAAGTTACATAACAAGTTTTTATTTTGTATATTATTTAGTAGACAATGGACAGCACAAGTAAAATAGTGTGAAATTTAATGCAATATCCTTTTTAATATTATCTTAATACAAGTCATATTAATTATCTTCATAAGACAACGGCGGATAATGGTGGCAGCAGTGGAAGTGGCGGTTGGAGTGTTGGGGGAGATGACGGCGGTGGTGGCAGCGATGGTGGCGGCGACGACAATGGTAACAATGGTGGCGACAACGATAATGGTGATGGTGGTGAAGATAGTGACAACGGTGGCGACAATGGTTGTAATGGTGGTGGTGGCAGTGGTGACGATAATAATGGTGGTGGTAGCTGTGGCAACACCGACGATTGTGGTGGTGACACCGACAACTGTAGTGGTGGCGACAACGACATTAGTGGCAGTTGTGATGAGAATTGTGGGATATTTTTGTTTTTTTGAGTATTTTGTACTTGGGACAAAAAGTTGTCCTATAGTTTATTGAGTAACAAAAATTTTAGCTTTTGTCCTACCCATCATCACTTGAGTTACGTTGTTCCATGATCCTTTTTTCAAATCAAACGTGGAACAATTATTTTTGGATTGTCAAGTACCATACTTTTTAACAAATCAAATGGACTGAGTCACATTTTCCCACTTCTCCCATCTTTTGTATTTTTATCCATTTAAATAATAGAGAAAAAAAATTATTTTTTATTTTTTAATTTGCACTCACCAAACTCAAGGTTAAATTAATTTGAAATTTTTATTTGGTGTTTGATTAGTTTTTCAAGAATAAATTATTTCAATTCATCGTACTTCTTTTAAAACGTTTTAACAATTTTTCAATTTTTTTAGATATAAACAAAAATTTACTTATCTTGCTTCTTAGATTATCTTTGAACTTTGTTTAAAAGAAATAATATTATCATTGTAATTTTTGTAGCTTTTTTTCCTATGAAATAAACTTTAGCTACAATTTATTTTATTAAAATAAGATTAAAAAAGGAAATATGAGTTTTAACGAATAAAATAATCAATAATAAATTTACTAATGTGGGGCCTTCAAAAATTACGGGTTCATTGGCTAGATGACCAAGCAAACCAAGATTCTCTTGATGAAGTTTAATAACTTTTCCTTTTTATTTATAGAAATTGAAAATTGCTTTGTTAAGAAGAATATTGATATACAGGTTTAAATTGTTTATAAATCGATTCAATTTACTGTAAATTACAAAAATTAAATTAAAAAACTAAAATTTGAAAAAAAAAACAATTTCTTTACTAGATTAGATCGACTTTTGATTTCTCTTTATAAAGTTGATCCAATACAAATTATGCAGAAATTTTAGAAAATAAGTTTTGGATCTTGTGACATAAATATACATAATATAATATGTTTTCAACATGAAATTTAATTAAAGAAGGTTTTGGAATGTATGTACTAAGAAAACATTTAATCTATGTCTATAATTTTGATCTAACTTTGGAGATACTCTTGCTTTCATGCTTGTAATCTTGATTTGAACCCATGGAGAAAAAGAATGATGGGAGATTGGTCCCTAACTAGTGGCTAAGGTTTCCCACAAGTTATGCACTACAAAATTGTTTAATGGGATAGTTTTATAACCATTAGAAGAGAGTAAGGATCACTCATTTGGGCACCAAATGAGAATCTAATCCATTATAGGCCCATTCACATCATAATTATAAATAACAAATATTCATTTTTACAATTAAAATAACACAATATAATTTTATAATCAATATTATTTAATAATCCAAATTTAATCTAATAATTAAATAATGTTAATCAATAGAAAAATTCAACATTCTCCTACTTTGATAACATTAGTTTAATTATTAAAGATAAAAGACGAATATTAATTATTATCAAAAGTATATATTAATAGTATAAGAAATATAAGCCTTAACACTATAGAAGATAGTATCCAATAAGAATAGATATCATAATTAAACTTATATTTCATGTAGAAGATAACCTCCACAGGATTTGCAACATGTCTAATAACCCATGTTTATAGTTACTGAGTTAGATGTGATTTTTAATGGTATCATAACACACAACTCCTTATGTTGAGAATCATGGTGACATATTGTCATTATGAGAATAACTTATAACAATCATTTAACAATTTATATAGTTCTTATGGCGAGTCATTGTTGAGGTTCTAGATACAATATGTGTAAAATATATACTTGTCACTTTCAATTTCAAAACATCTTTTACAGCAAGTGCACCAGTCGAATAAGTAGTAAAAATCCTAGTAAGTAGGATATCATTCTTCTAAAGGATTGGAGTAAAAAGCTCAATTCAACTATTCAATTATCATAAAGGCAAGCCATATTGTGTTGTCACACCACAACATGCTAAAGAATAAAATGTTGAAAATTAAATCTACTATTATATTTTTGAGATTTTCAAAATGATTTTATATTATTGAAAAGTATAACTAGAAATTAAACTCATCTTTTGGTCAACCCTTGCATGTTTCCCAAATTCAACACAAAACAACAGAGTTTCAAAGTTTGAATCTTCAAAAATAGATCAACCTAATTCCTTGGCAAAGATCTTTATGAATCAAGCTTAATAACCTACTTTCGCATGATTTATTGAAAACTTGAATCAAGCATTAAGTTCAAAATCTACAAAAATGCATGTCTTAAGTGTAATACCCTAAGGGACATTACCGTAACTAGGTCTATATTTCTAAGAATGAAAAGAAAAACAAACTTGAAAGGTATACACAACATGCAAATACTACTCATAAATGTAATTAGATATTATATATGAACCATACAGTAATTAAAATACATGCCTAATACAACTCATATATATCACCCAAAGGTGTCATATAAAATATAAAGAATACAAAAAATAAATAACGTAAATTAGGCTACAACTTCATGCACGTGAGTCCAAGCTTCATCTGCACATGTCTTTACCTGTATCCTAAAAAAGGGAAAACTTAAAGGAGTGAGACATAATGTCTCAATGAGTGCTCTAAGGGTTCTACAGCTAGGTCAAACTCTTCTACTCGAACAACCTTCATTACTTATCTCTCATGGCTTTAGCCTCATTGGGTTTCTCATAATTATCCATACCTATGATCGAGTCTACACCTTTCAACAGTCAATACTCCCTATTAATTGCTCTTTCATTCTTACAATTATTATATTGGTTTACTATCTTATTCTTAACCTAAGAACTCATCCTCATTATTTATACTTTCTTACCTAAAACCTTTTTTAGAATTTACTCTTCTTCCTTTTAATATTCAAAGCTGTCCCCTAGGGTCAAGTCTAAAGTTACAGACATCCTAAAATACTCTTATTTCATTCTCTCTTACTTGTCTTATACCTTTCTATTACGCCATGAGGGAATTCACCTTTTCTCTATCTTATTCACCACTATTGTTATCCAACTAGAACCCTCATAACACTATCCTAAGGTCTAGCCTCTCACTTATCCTTAAGGTAGCAAACACAATTCCAATTACAAGCATATAATTGTTTCACATTCTTTATCTAGTAACTAGACATATACCTCGTTTTGTTTTATCAAACAGGAACGACACTCGTGCAAGATATGATCACATGTCCACAACTTTAACATTTCATCACAAGGCACAATTACATTCTTACATAGAATTCACATAAATAGGGTTACATAGAATTCACATAATTACAACATAGCACACTCTAACATATCACACTATAACAAGATACATATGCGTGCTATGTTCCTAAACCACTACTCATGCACATGTGGTACCAACCTAAACTTTTCGGAAAGTAAACTAGAAGTAAATGCAGGCCATAAGAAGCGTCATCGGTACCGATGCCTTCGGCTTTCGCACCCTTAACTAGCATGATATCCCCCGGTGACTAGTCAGAGTTACCCAATTTTGCCAGTACGCCCCGGCTCCATGGGATCAGCATGGACTATTGGAGTTTTCCCAATCGGATAACCCCAAGGCTAAGGTTAGACAACCCATCACGGCCTCCACCAGCCAGATTTCTACATACTTTCCTCATCACATAACTCAAATGTTATGATGCATGGTCACAAATAATGCTTACAACTTTTTATAGACTTTTATCATGAAACGTTGACACAATTTCATATCACACTCAGTTTCTTTCAAGGTAAATAATAATCATACAATATAAACTCAACAAGGCATAAGAAAACAAACAACAATGAGTTAAAAATTGCAAAAAAGAGTTCAAAAACACAAAGAATGGAATAGTAAAAGTCGTATCTGCCCAGCAGGACGGGAATCTCGCCCGACGGTCCAGCGAACCCGCCCAGTGGGTCCGCGTGGGAACCCAACCCGCCCAATGGGTATTTTACCCCGCCTAGCAGGTCCGCGTGCTTAGCATAAACGCGGAATCCAATTTTTGAAGAAAAGTCGCCCAACGGCTATCTAATCCCGCTGGGCGGATCCGAGGTACTAATTTTAATTTATTTTTCCTATTGTCTTTGGGTTCTAAATGCTTCAAGATAAATAATTAGATTCTTAATCACTATTCTACATTGATAATTGGTCAATCTAATCTATAATTTCCTTACTCCCTCACAATCCCCTCAAAACCCATCAAACCCCTCATAAACGGGGGAGAGCACTCACCTTTATGGACATACAAAGCTAAGTTCTAGGACTTGAATTCTCTGGTATCTATTCCTCCTCTTTCTTTTCATCTTCTTCTTCTTTCTTTTCTCCTCATTCTCTCTACCTTCTTTCTTCTTCTATTTGTGACGGCTAAACCTAATTCTCCTTCTCTATTCCCTTCTTATAACATGTGGGTGGGTATGTGGCTTAGTGGGCTTTAATCCTCTATTGGGCCCTAAATGCTCTTTTGGGTTATATGATAACATTTCTATTAATTTATAATACTAAGGTATTAATAAGAACAATAAGAATAAGAATAATAATAACAACAACAATAATAATAATAACAATAAATATAATAACAACAACACAACACAATAATAATAATAATAGGAAATATAATAACAATAATTCTTAAGACATCTTTTGTCTAATAACATACGAGAAGGGTTCTACTAAGAGCTACCCCGTGGTTTATTTCTAGTACTTAAAATTTGAGGTGTTACATTAAGAAGGGCTATTCCTAGACTCGACATAAGGCATACTAATCAAGCAACAATTCAGAGCATACACAAATGATTCCTCATCATGCACACATTCGTATCATTCTCATCAGTAAGTTACCATGAAAATACATTAAGAATAAAGTTGATTACTCGTAAACACAAGAAATTGCATTAAATCATAAGATCCATACAAAGGAATCCCAAAAAGTCATTAGATCCAAATTATACCAAAATGGTAAAACATGAGAAAAGGAAAAGTGCTACAAGACAAAAATGGTAATGGGAGATGGTGAATATATTGGATCTTCACACTCCTTTTCTAATGGATGAAGCAACAATGGTAAAATTGAAGAAAAACCTAAAGATTAGGGTGAGTGCTGGTGAAAAGCATCTTCCAATGTCCCTTTTTTTGCAAATGAGCCTTGCATTTGGCTTTTATATGAATAAGGATGGGCCCAACACGTTAGTAAAACCATTTTGTACTATTAGAAAAATACTTCCAGCATCCAATGCTAGCTAAGCTTTTGGAACATTGAGCGAAAATTAAAATTGATTGGCTTTAAGTAGTTATTCATCGTATAGCATGGCAGATGCTACTCTGCTTGCATGGAAATGATGCTCCAACGTGTGATATGGCGTCTCCAAGCATTGTAGTGTCTTATATGCTAATTTACTCGAAGAATTTGGTGCTTTCAACATCTAACACAACATTTCTAGCACAATTCCAGCGTCCAATGCTGAGCTTTTTATGGAGAGCTTCTGTTGAGCTTCGCTTGACATGGGACACCATTAAGTGTCTCCTACGCTACATTACCAAATGTAAGAATTTTGCTTTATTTGCCGACAAAAGTGTGAAAAGATTCCTTATAAGCTGATTTATTAACAATTAGAGTAAATTACACTGACATTCCTTGAATTTTTTTCAGTTTACACGCAATACTCCTCTTTTTTCTATCCCTATACTAACCTCCTTAATTGTTTGAAAAACATTATACTAATATCCCTTATACATTACACTAACCCTCCTTAATTGTTTAAAAAATATTATATCGTATACCCCTATAAGGGAGGTTATTATAAACATTAAAAAAGTAGTGAGATTATATGCAATCTGAAAAAACTGCAAGGGGTGTCAGTGTAATTTATTCTAACAATTAAAGAAAATAAACTATTTTTGTCATTTTTCTAATCATTTTCTTCTTTTTATAAAGTTTGTTCTCAACTTTTTACAAGTGAAGCATGCACTAGAACATCATTAGATGAGGGTTCCTTAGTCATCCTAACACGCCATTAATATTTTAATGTGTACTCATGTAATAGACTTGATATCTTATACCCCTAACTTATGAGACAGAATCATCATCATTCTATTCACATGTTAGTTTCACCACATTATTACTATCCTTATTGATAATAATACTAAAGACAATTTAAGAACACATTCAATAACAACCAATAGAAAGGCACAATTAAGTCATACCTTATATTATCAAATTCTTTTAAGGACTTTATTATATTAATCAAATAGATAAATAAGTAAATAACACAACAACATAATAAAGAAAGGTTTTTATGAATAAATAATATAATATAGTATATAATTGAGGGTAGTATATAGTTGATTTTTAGGGTGTACAACCAGTGATGGAAATGGTTGTAATATCCGACTAACTTCACATGAAACTAACTAATGGAAAACAAGAAAATAATTCAATTTTTAAGAAAAAGATTATTTAATTTAAATATGAAAATGCAAGTAATTTTTTTACATTACAAGAATGAGGTAATTATGTGTATTAATTGATCCAACCAAATTGAATACCTACAACATAAATAATGAATACAACTTCATGTATAAATTAGATAAAAGTATTGAATAAAACATCTATGTATAACAATTAACCTTGTACACTGTATCCAAAACATTATAAAGCCATAAATTGGGAATCCAATACTCATCATTATATTCACGACAAATGAAATATTTTGAAATTGAGAAAGACCAAAACAAATACAATAAAATAAATCCCTAAGTTTGACACATTATACTTTAACTCTAAAGTGAGAAGACTTTTAAGGGATCTTCAACAAATTCTAAGACATTAATAGTGGAGTGACAATGTAGACCATGCATATACAGGGTCACAGACAAATCTCTTGGCACGTCATCTACCACACAACACAACATCATGATCATCCATAAACACACACAAAAAGGATAAACTTATAAAATATAAATAACAAGAAAATACATGCATAATGACATAATCATACAAACAGAATAACTTTAACAGATAACTACAACAATGGTAGTATGTGATTCAAGTAATCCAAACAAAATTACACATAATATCACGTGAACAATTTATCCCATCAAATAGCATATGCACACAATTCAATGCAATATGTCTGACAATAATGCATGTGACAAACTTGACTTTATAGAGATTTCTATCACTAAACAATTAGCTAATAGTGTTCTTTAACATGATATATCATCAACACCAAACATTTAGGTCAACAACAATACATGCCACACATCATTTGATGGACACACTAGAATCTGAACATGAGTAGCATAGCACAATATCAGGACATTCATGTGGGATTTCATACACAAACATGCCTAAGGTCTTCTACATTTGCTCACATATACTCGCATTCCCTAACTAAAAATACAACTCTTATAAAACCACTTGACACACACACACACACACACACACACACACATATATATATATGAATATATGAAAATCAACATGCACATCCTTATAGTATTAACATTCCATCAACATCATTTAGACCTTGATATGGAGACAGAACAACAACATTGTACTTGAGTCTTAAAACTTCAAGTTACAATCACAAATTGATCGCTAAGGGTCCTAATATCACCACTACACCACATGTAGTCCTCCATTAGCTTCTAAGCATTTTAAAACACCTAAAATAGGATTTGGATAGATTATTCAAGTTTTCTAAAATCTCCCATAAGTTTTAAACTTTTGCAATTAAATTGTTGTTTACACATAATACATGTATTATTAAATTTTATAAAACATCTCTTAAGGTTTCACTTGGAATCTTAAGTAAATTTTAGTAAATTATATTCAAATATGTGATATTTTATTTATAATTCAAAATCAATTTATTTTAAAATTTAAAATTCTCAAAATGCTCTAAAGTTCAATATTATTTACTTAAATTTAACAAACTATTTTTAAAGATTCTTAAGTCTTTTTAGCTTGAAATTTTTATTAGAGCCTTATATTAAACTCACATTCTAGTGGTAATTTTTTCAAATTTTTCTAAGGCCTTTTTATCTAAAAAGACAATTTTGTTCCTAAGTTTAATTAAATTGACTAGAATCTTCATAGTTAACTCAATTAAGTGGAAAAATTCCTTCAAATTTAACTTAGGAAAATTATTTGTGACTAAAATAAATTATTTTAATTATGAAATTAATTCAATTAGGATGAAATTACAATTTTACCCTTAATTAGTTAATTTTTTTTCTATAACACTTATAGTTAACTTAAAAATTATTAATTTTTCAAATATGACCCAGTAAATTTTATTACACTTAAAAATTGATTATTTTAATCACTATTGATTTAATTTGGGTGAAAATTATTATTTTACTCTTAATTAACCCAATAATCAATTTAATTACTAACAATAGTCTATATTTGACTCTTTTTAGGTCAATCTTTTTTTCAAGACCACTAACTCTTAATTACTTTTTACCACTAGTATTAAGTTAATCCTTCTATCTTAAGGTGTTAAAATAACATTGTGCCACTATTTGTGTCAAGATGGCATTTTTCTTAAGTTTTAGATATTAAACTTCATCTTAATCCACTTAATTTTTTATTAGGGTTCCTAGGGTAACTTTTCCTTGTTTAGTGTCTTATGTAAACATTAAAGCTTAAATCTTCTTTGGTTTAACCCACCCAAAATCAGCACCAAATAATACAAACATTAAAATGCATCACCAAGCATGAAAATACAAGTTCATTTTTAGCCACAAAATATACCTAATACAATGAACATTTTGCGTAACAAATTATGCCAATGAGAGTAAAGATGGAGGCGTTTGACATGTATTTGATCATATAAAGCAATACACATATTTTCAACTTCAAAACCAACCAAAACAATATTTTTAAGTTGGAGAACAACCAATGAACATTTTGAAATGGAGGAAACACACAAAATATTAAGGATTTAGGTAAAGCTTCCTTACCCTTGAAAACTTGAAGAAAAACTCCAACAACTAGCTTCTTCGAGGCCAAATCACCACCTAATCTTATTGACCAAAATGAGAAGGAGAAAATGCAAAAGAATATGATGAGAAAAAGAAAGAGTGATGCACATGAGGAGGAGAAAAAGGTGGAAAGAAAACTCACCAAGTCTTGATAGATGGAGAGAAGTGGAAAGCCTTGAGTTTTTTAAGATGGAGGAGGTTTAGGAACGTGACCTTGGATAGTCTATAAGGGAGGAAATGGAAGAAAATTTGGGGTTAGGGGCTGGACTATGTTTGGCTAATAGAAAACAAAAGGAGGAAATAAAAGGCAAAAAGTGGCAAATGAGACAACTTAGGGTTTAAGTTATCTTAAATACTAAAATTTCTTCAAAATGGTTTTGAAACTAACTCAAGTCCTCCCTCTTAATCCTCCTTTTGATTTTCAGCATCCCCAAGAGCTAATGAGGGTATCAAAATTTGAAAACTTACTAACTAAGTGTAAGGAAAAAGGCTTAACTAAAAATGTAAGTAAAATGTTTAATTATTTTAATAAAGTTTCTAACTAATTGGGATTAGTGTGTTTGATCTAATTAAAGCACTAATGACTTGGGAAGGATATACTAGTCAATAAACATGTGTGGTGATTAGTTATAGGTATTTTCTTGCTTCAAAAAAGTTCCTTGTAAAGCATGTATTTGACACTAAATAAAATAATATTATTTGAATCTAGAGCATCAAAATTAATCTAAAATTTTACAAAAACTTAATTTTGATTAATAATAATTAATCATATAAATTTCTATAAAATATTTTGATTGTTTGCTCATAGAAAATAGTAAAAACTTTTGTTGTTTTCTTTATAGCACAATCTAAGCTTTAATTGGATTAACCGCTACCTTACACATAAATTCAAACACTAGTGCCAAAAACACATACAACGACAGGATTTTACATTAGATGGAAAACAACCGATGTAAACAAAAATGCAGTGACAAACTTGTAAATAAAAGCAATAATTTTACATCGGTTATTAGTTTAACTGATATAAAAACTACTTTCTACATCGGTTACAAATTTAACCAATGTAGAAAGTGCTTTGTTACATTGGTTAAACTAATAATTGATGTAAAAAAGCCTATATACGCCCCTTACGATCTGATTCCCCTTTATTTTGCGAAACGTTGTCACCTTCTCTTAACCCTAAAATCTTTGCCCCTCCTCCATCTTCGTCGCAAGCATTTCTGCATCGTCATCATCGTCAACCCTTTTCCACCACAACCATCATTGCCATTGACATCATGATTTGCACCAACGTCATGTGGCATCTTCGTCCCCAACCCCAACCACCATGATGCCATTTGTAGCTATGATGCCCTTATCCACCGTGAGCCCCTCACACCTCATTTTGCCCTGCCCGCAAGGTAAGTTTTCGATAACCACCATTGTATTCTATCTAGTGACCTACATTGTATCTATTTGTACCTATGTGACCTCCATTGTATTTGTATTTTGTTAATATTTTTTCATTTGTATAATTTTTTTGGGTTTGATCATTGTATGTACATAATTTATTAAAGGACATTTATTTGAAATGTATGATTATTGAAGATTGTCATTGTGTTGTATTTGCATGATTAGCCGCATAGAGCTTAATTGGGCCTTGTGTGATGTTGTTGGTTATTAATTGGATTGTTGGATAGTTTTACAAATGTGATATATATTGTATTGATTGAATAGATGTAAAAATATGGAAAATACTAGAAAGCAGAGGAAACGTTGACGAATTTTTTGTAAAAAATTTGAATTAGATTGTCTAATTTGTTGGTTAATTAACAAAAAATAAGAATGACCATATAGAGCTTAGTTGGGCCTTGTGTGAAATTTTTATATTCGATAATTTTAATTGTATTACTCTTGAGGATGTAAAATACGCATCCTGCAACCAATATAAACCCCTTCATACATTTTAAACAAGAAAACCTTTTTTCTTGTTTTTTCTTTTTGGGAATGCAAAATTGTTCTTTTTCCTCTCTTGCTCTCTCATAGTAATAATTAGGATTTAAGGAATATTAGGATTTAGATGTGTTAGTATGATTGGTTAACACCCATCACTACTTTTTACGCGTCCTGCAAGTAGCAACATGAGGTTAGTGATACATTCTAAATAAGAAAGCACTTTTCTTGTTTTTTTCTTTTCCAAACGCAAAATTGTTTTTTTTTCCTCCCATCAAGTGATCGACAGAGAATGCGGAGTAGCAAATATACTATTTGCTCTCTCATAGTTAGTATTGAAAAATAATAGCTAGAGAACTAGTAGTAAAGGTAATAAAAAGTTCAATAATTAACAACTTTCATCCCTTTTCAACAAATTTTTTCATGTTTTGTTTTAACCTTGGAAACAAACCAAGTAATGGGTTATAGGATCCTCTATCCTCTTTTCCATCATTGCTATCCGCATCTTCATGTGTTTGAGGAAGCCTAATTCATGATGGCTAAATGGCACACTATAAAATTGTTAAAACATGACACAACCAAGAACTTATCACTTCAAACCTTATACTACACATTTGCCACTTTGCACTTAACAATCACTCTTTCAAACTTTTTAATCTGGCCTTCAAGATTGTAGGATACTACATCTTCTTTCTAATACAACCATCATATATGTCTCCTTCTTACTTGGTTTTGATTTACTTCCACTAAGTCGATCAAGGTCAACTCATGGTGAGCTAAATGGCACACTATGAGAGCAATCATATCCAGGTAAGGAAGCCTTGCTAGGATTTGATACTTTTGATGTAAAAGAACTAATTGAAATCCTTGAAAGAGTGCTTGCTCAATATACTCTATTTTGTAAATTTCTCTTATTCTATAGCTTTTTAATTTTCTACTTTTTCTATATTGTTTACAAAATATAACAATAATGTCTTCCTATATTACATGACATTTGCGAAGTCAAGTTTTCATGGAGACGATGGTGTGAAGCAAATGGGGCAAATAGTATGTTAGCTTCTATTTAGGTCAAATAGAATTTCCTCTCATTCTATTTTGTCCTATTTGTTTCACACCAACATTTCCATGATGACTTGGCTTCGCAATGCCCTAGAATATATGAAGACATTATTAGTATATTTTGCAACCAATATAGAAAAGTAGAATTTTAAAGAAGTTATAGTTATGACGATTAATTTTCGTAACGGAGTCTAATGGGCAATCACTCTTTCAAGGTTCTCAATTTGGCCTTATATATCAAAAATATCAAATCATGACAAGACTTTCTTACTTGGATTCGATTGCTTTCACTGTGTGTCATTTAGCTCATTGCGAGCTGGCCTTCATCAAGTTGGTGGAAGTAAATCAAATCCTAGTAAGGAATGAGACATATATGACAGTTGTGTTGAAAGAGAGTGTGGTATGTTATGATCTTGAAGGCCAAATTGAGAAGCTTGAAAGAGATAATGTTAAGCGCAAAGTAACACAAATGTGTCGAATAAGGTTCGAAATGATAAATTCCTACAGTGGTGTCATGTTTAAGAATTTTATCATGTGTCATGTAGCTATCATTAGTTGGCCTTCCAAGGCCTCGTAAAGATGCGGCTATAGTGGTGGAAAAGAGGGTGGAGGATCTTGTGACCCACCACTTAGTTTTACTTCTAAGTTTAAAACAGAACAAGGAGATAATTTTGTTGAAAAGGGGAAGTTGTCAATTATTGAACTATTTAGTGCATCTATTTAAATTAAATGTTTTGGTAATGAATAATTTGGAAATGAAAAGGCTTATATTATGGTCCTTTAATTGTTGCTTTTTCTAATCCTAAAATGTCGCGAATCATTCTCTGTTGATCATTCCGCTTTATTTTTTAACTAACATTTTATCCTCTTATATGAACCTGCAAATATTCAACAATCCATATCCATCCTCCGACTCTGACTTGGATTACATCCATACATGTGTATTTAGGTAGTTTATAATTATATATATTTTAAGTACTTTAGAATTGTATTTTCTTATTAATTGTAGATGAAATTTATGTTTAGAATGGATTTAGGGACTTTACAATCGACTTGAATTGTGTTTAGGAGCTATCTTATATAATTATGTTTTAATGTATTTCAAATTTAGCATACTCGCATGTGATTGTATCATACACTTCCTGCCTAGGTGTGTTTTTATTTTATAAGTCTTATGAAACTTATAAAACAAACATACAATTAAAAAAATGACTTTCTACATCGGTTATGGCCTTAACTGATGTAGAAAGTCACCTTATACACATAGAAATCGACTTTCTACATCAGTTAAAGGTCGAACAAACGTAGAAGTCACATCTTTCTATACGTTAGTTCACAGTTCGATGTAAAAAAAAACCACACTTTTTACATCAGCAAAATCTACATCGATTCATGAACCGATGTAAATGTCTGAAATAATCAATGTTAAAAGCTTCTATTGCAGTAGTGAAAGAAACTTCATTTAATTGAATTTTATGTTTTAAATTATATTTTTACTTATAATTAATATTAATCAAGTTAATCATGAATGAATAAAAACATGAGTGTTACAATGGTGATAGAGGTATTGGTGATGGTGACTAGTGGTGGCATTAGCGATAACAATAATCAATTTGTGGCACCAATGGCCGCAATGATGATTGTGGCCATCATGGGGGCAATGGCCAATAGTGGTATATAACAGCATTGATAATGACATTGGCAGTGGCAAATGTAACATCCTCTCTTTCTCAAAATTTTCTTTATTTGTGAAAATAAAATAAAATAATATTTTATTTTATTTTTGCTTGTTATTGATTGTTAGTTTAAATAATTTTATTATAATTTTATTTGTGCTAAATTAATATAATTAAAAAGAGTCATTGAAAGTAGTTTAGAAAAATATTAGAAATTTAAATAAATTAAGAGTTTGTGCATAAATCAAGATGTGATCTGTGAAGACTTAAGTATTAGTAGAAGGTTTAATAAAAAGATCAAAAATTTTAATAGTGTGAAAATAATTAACTAAATCTAAATGAATAATTAGTTGATAGTTAAATTAATTAGGAGAGTGTACGAATAAATAAATAAATAGAGGAAGGTTAAATTAAATAATTAATTGAGTGTGTTAATAAATAATTAGAATAGAGTTAGTAAGATAATTAGTTGGAAATTAAATTAGAGAATTTGCTAAAGGATAGATTAATTAATTAAATTAGTATAAATTTAATTAATTAATTAACTAGGTGGGAATTAGATTAATTTTTTAAGGAATATATCAATAGTTGATTAAATTTGGATTAATGAAATAATTAATTGGATATTTTTTTTCTCTTTTGCGCCCGCAAAAACTGCAGGCCCATATTTTTGTGTAAGTGTGTGAGGTTTATTTTTCTTTCTTTCATTTAATAGGCCTAAAACACGCACATACATTAAAGCCCAATTCGTGTAAGCCAATTGAAAATTTTTAGCCTACTGAATACTCAATCCAAGGTGAGCTTTTATTTGAGATTATCCCTTTAAAAAGAATCAACGGTCAGGAGAGAAAAAGAGTCTCCACCCTTGGATTCAAATTAAGATAAGAACCCCTCTTCTGTCTTAATTAGCGTCGTGGAAAAGCAGAAGAAGAGATAGCACTGACTTTTCTCTCTTGACTAGTAGAGAGTTGTTGTTATATATGGATAAGGATGATTGTTAGAGTTTTCTGGAAAATCTAAGGTGGGGGAGGTGGTTTAGGCCTCAATTGGTAATTTTAATTGTTTATGCATTGTTAAACTTGTGCAATTTCTGAAATCTTTGCTCCTTTTTTTTAGATTAAATGTTGGATCTTGTTCTTGGTGTATATGATCTTGAAATTGGCTGGTTGTGATAATAGCTATTGCTTCGAAATTGTTAATTTTGCCATGTCTTTTGGAACAATGAATTGAGTTTTTGGAAAAAAAACTCCTTTCCTTGTTACGTAAAGTTAGAATCGAGAGGGAGAAAGTTACAATTTCTTCTTTGTGAAAAACAAGCAACAACGTACAATTATTGTGAAAGAGAGAAGGAATGAAAAATAAAATAAAACGGAAGAATAATAAAAATCAATGGAGGAAGTGTTAGCCTCTATAGTTTGCACCTATACGGGAATGAGTGAGAGAGGGAGGAGGTTTTCCTTTTAATGCTAGAGGCTTTATGAAAAGTCAAAACACAATTCTCTTGTTAACCTAGCATTAAATAATAACCAACTAAAATTTTCTTTTTTGAATCCTGAGGCCCAAAATTGTGTGATATACATTTGGGCTATGAAAAACAAAACTTTAGTCCATAATTTAAAACCATTTTCCTTCACTAGAAGACCCAATCTGTTGGGTTAATGAATATTCCTAATAAAACTTAATTGATTCATAATGATAATAACATGAATAGAATATAATTAAATATATGTTATGAGGTCACTTATGGGCTTTTGTGGCTTGGACCATATTATTTAGATAAATTATGAAAATCTCTACAATGACATTTAAAGATTTAAGAGTCAGACCCAATTATAGATTTGGTGCTTAAAACTTTATTATTGTTAATTCAAGTTAATAGTTATAGATATGTAAAACTTGAAAATTATAAGCAATCTACTAAACTTAATATCAACTTTAAGATACAATTAGTAATAAAGAAAGGTGATGCTTGAATAATTAGTAATGTTAAATATAATAACATTAGAAATAATAAATTATAATAAAACAAAGTAAGTGGAATTGAGTGTGTAAGTAAGGATTTTACAAAATTTAAAAGAGATTAAAAGTTTAAAATATCTTAATTAGGGTAAATTCTTATCATAAAATTTAATAAAACTTTTGAATTAGTTATTGATTAGTAATCCTTAAGGATGAGTGAAAGTAAGGAAGGACGAGAGTATACGAGTGAAGTTACTTGTAATTAAATTTAGCTGCTTACTATTGTTATGATGATTTCACTGAATGAATATTAAATATATACTATCATATGCACAGTGATTAGTCTTTTATAATAGAATTGATATCAAGTGAAACTATTGAATTTTAACCTTTGATTAGGAGGATTTGTTGTAAAGTCTACTATTGGCGAATTAAAAATTTGTATTGAGGGAAGTTGAGATCTTTTGTTGAAATACTTAATTGATATTAACTCTAATAAGACAGATTATGATTTTATCATTATTGTTGGACCTAAGGTCTCAGAGTAGCTACACCCTATGATGGAGTGCGAATCTTTTATTGGAGGCCAAGGAGACCTTGAGGGTGCCTAGTGCACAGTCATCCCACATGTGGCTAAAGGATAGAGACTCTAGGTCGTGGTCAAGGTGGCTTGAGCACTAGTGTTCTTGACAAATCATCATAATTTATCCATGATCAGTGTAGTGTATTGCCACATACTTGGGATCGCCTGAAAATGGTTAGCAAATCTTGTACATGCATCTGAGATAGCTTGAAAATGGTCAATGAATCTCATACACTTATCTAAGATCACCTGAAAATGGTTAGTGAATCTTACACATGTACCTAATATCACCTGAAAATGGCTGGTGATTGTTACGCATATACTTGAGGTAACCTGAAAATGGTCGGTGAATCTTATGCACATACCTTGAGATCGCTTGAAAATGATCGATGAATCTTATGAGTATGGGTTACATGCAGAGAAAGGTGGAGTACAAGCTCTTGATCTTACTACTCTGTTGTTGGATAGTCCTCCATGGAGATAAGTCAGCATCTATACATACATGCACTGCATCTGATTGATTATTTATTTATGATATAGTATAAATTGCTTGACTCATTATATTTCATTGTGATTGTTTGTTAGATTAGGCCCTGTGGAATGTTATTGCCATATTGATGCCTTTAGATTAGAACCTCATTCCTTGTCTTCTCTTTTTGTGTATGTTTTTTTTTTTTAAGATGGCAGATTCTACAATCTTGACCAACATTGAGATCCTTCCTATCATTTCGAACTAACTAGTGGCATTGGTTTTATTTTGTTATCAGTACTGAAGCTAACTTCTGTTGATGTCTTATAGCCCCTTGTTTACCCCTTGGCAAGTATACTAATCGCATTTATAACAAGGGTGAATAAGAGTATCGTTCCCACAGAGACTTGACTCAGTTCTTAGCAATTCCTAATTTTACCACTATTTAGACGCTTAAATGAAATTTTTAATCTACCTCTAAACATGCAAATTTTAACTTTAATATTAAAATTATAAAACTAACACTTTTTTCTTTTTTAGAATTTTAGAAAACAGTAAAATTAAAAAAGGATTCTCTCAAATATAAAAACTATTGAGGGTTCAGTTGGCCTAGATATCCATCTCATGCTCTAAAAAGATTATCTATTCAAATTCCAAGTTTCAATGTTAAGAAGAGTCTACACAATTACTTATGATCCAATACATCAAACCACATGCCTAATTTCTACAATCAACCCCTAATCCCTTAGGCAATTCAATTGCAAAAATTGTATTAAGAACAAAAGCTCTATTTTTCTCTAATGAAGCAAATCTCATTCCTGTAATATGTCTCATTGGGTACTTAATTTTAGTTCAGAATTCAACTAGTATTTTTCAATCACCAATCGATTCTTAAATCATTCAAAGGTTGATCAGGCCAAAGAAAGCATTAAGCATAGAAATCAAATACTAACATATAATATGGGAATTCAAATAAAAACAGAGTATAACATTTACATTGAGGTATCAATCTAGCTAACCTACACCCCAACAACTAAGGAACTAGCCACACATAATCATCTTACAATCCCTAAATGAATTTCCTTGCAATCTTAATCTTTAAAGCCTTTTGAAAATATCTCTAACCCTTTAGCTCCCTTCCAATTCGCAGCAGAATCCTCCAAAAAATGATTAGCCTCCTCATTCTTTTGAAAAGTCACTTTAAATAATGAAGGCTTCTCATTAATGTGTGCGTAGTGCTATGCTTTGGGCGCTGGGCGCCCTTTAATCACTATTTCGCAGGGTCTCTGGTGGTTAGGCGCTAAGCCCCTTGAGGTGGGCGCTTAGCTCTCTAACTAATAATCTTTCTGGTATTTGCACGCTTAGCCCTCTGAAATAGGGCTAAGCCCTCACACTTAACTTCGATTTTCCTTGCTAAACTTGTTCTGGGCCTCCAACTCACGAGGTTCTCATATTAGGCTGGTCCACCAAGTTGTTGTTGGGCTTTTAATCTACATAAAATAACATAGAAATAAGTAAAAACTATAAATATTCACAAAATAAAGAGAACTTAATTTTATTAACTTATTTCACTCAAAATATAACTAAAACTTAATATTTTATAAAAACTTAACCATAAAAACTTATAAATAATAAACAACTTTTATCATCTAACAAATTTCTCCAAACCTAGACTCATGTTTGTCCCCAAGCATGACCTAAGAATGGAACTAAGGTACTTAAAATATTTATAGACAAAAACCCAACTAAATAACACATGTTTCTCTTTCACTTGCTAAGCATTTGGCATAAAACTCACTCAAGACCTTGGTTTACCTCATGGAACTCCAAAAGAAACTACAACTAGCTGCAAGAGGGAAATCACAAAACAAAGCCAACATGGTAATCAAAATTATGAATTCAATCATGGACACCCTGCTCCTCACAAATGTGTTTCACTCATACACACAAAAGCTTTGGGTAAGTGTTTCACTCATAGCTAACTAGAGAGAACAACACAGCTTAACTTTTCTCTTCATCTCAACATGCACACAATTCACAAATCACATAGATCTCTAGGGACTTTATTTATGTTGTAATATGGCTAGGCTAGAAGAATATTTTTGGTTTTTCTATGGATAACAAAATTCACTTAGAATAAGGAAGCATTCATATAATATGTTCTAACTATAAACTTTTATTCTATACAATCAACACACTAATTTTTCCACCAGCAAACTTTTAACTTCAATTTTTTTTTAACATAGAACTTTGGAAATAATTGTACACTGTGACTTTATTTTACTAATCCCATATTTTATGGCTTCCTCTTTGATAAAGCTCCCCCCAAACCTATGTAATTCTTTCTTTACAAATGCTTCCTCATCCAAGCAATGGTAATTATGGTTTTTCTTTAATGACTTAAGGGATTACAATAAAAATTACATTTAGGCTTAAGGGGTTAAAACAAAGGATTATAATGTTAGGTAGGCTTTTTGGCTCAAACTTATATCATTTTAAAGAAACAAAACTGCCCTGATTATTTCTATGCAAACTTGCAAATATGTACAAAGAGATTGAAGCAAAATCAAGTGCATAAGTCTCCTGATTACATTCTCTCAAAAAGAAAAATATTCAATTAGGCTCAAATTCCTTACACAGCTATATGCTAATGTATCCAATAATCTGCTTCAAATTTATTTTAGCATATCAACCAATTCTAACAATTTCCAAAATGCAACAAAGCTATAGAAACTCTTGAAACCAACCACAAAATTCACCCTAGTCCTTCATTAATTCATATCCCAAACACTAACAGAAATTTTGTCTCAAGAAAAAACACTTATTATCTAAAAGTTGGATATTTATTTATTACTATATGCTTCATAAGATTTATTTATGTTTTAACCACTCATAGATATATACTATTTCAAACAAGTAAACAAACAAAGTACTATAAACATTAAAATAACGTAACAAGACATAAATTGTTCAAAAATAACCAAACATAATAAAAAACAAACAGAAATAGTAAACTTAAAGCAAGAAATTATAAAAGTCATTTTTTTCAATCCTCCTCTGTCTCCTCATCGTCCATCTCATCATCAACATCCTCATCTTCAGTTCTCTCTTCCTTTTCCTCTTCATCTTATTCTGGAAAGCAGGGTACTTTCCAACATATAGGGTAACCTTCCTCTCAGTAATAAGATTCCTCATCTCTATCTCATTGAATCTCTCTTGATGTTGTAAGGAAAGAAAATGAAAGTTGTCAAAAGGGCGTATAGGGTGTGAAGACTCTCCAGCAAGTGATGCCCTTGACCTTTTTGTTGGTAGCTTCCCAGGTCCCATCCTGAAACAATTTGAGAAAATCAATAGATTGCCAAACAATGTTAAATTATGAATTGTTAATAAAACTCAAAAGAATATTCACTCTCTTCATTGTCTAATTTTCAGCACAAAAAAAGAACTTTCAAATGAGCCAACGCCTAGCCCCCATGACTGCGCGCTGGGCGCTCTCAAATGCAAATGGCGGGCACTTGCCCGCAGGGCGCTCTATAATGGGCATTGGGCACCCTGCAGAACTCAATCCAGATGAACATTCAAAGAGTGCTGGGCGCATGATAAAGGGTGCTAGGCGCCTTATCAATTTTTTAGAAATTTATTCAAACAAAATGTCGAACACATGGCATACTATATACAAATATACACTAAATCACACCAGTCCTACTTATAATTGCCCAAAGGAATCAAATAACAACATGCATTCATTAAAAACCTTATTTAGGACTTCATTCAATCACTAAAATAAAAAAAAAATGAAATTAAACTAACTAAAGATAATGGAAAAAACAAAACTAACAAAGTAAGAACATCAAGAGACAATAGTAAAAACTTACTTGAAAATAATTGGAAAAGGGGATTGAGAAGGAATCACAAGAGCATAAAGAAAGATTGATACGAACAGTAGGGAACGACTAGGGTATTTTAAGTAGAAGGTGAGGCAACTAAAGCGCCTCACACCTTTATTATTCAGGCATAACTGCAGGCATAAGCGCGCTAGTGAGCCCACAAGGCCACAACTTTTGGGCTTCCCGCGCTCAAAATTATTAAAAATTAAATTAAAATATTTTATTTTTATCTTTCAAATAGTGCGCTAAGCTCTCAGTCATAGGCGCTCAGCCCTCAACTTCCCAAGACTCACTCACTTAAGGGCACTGGGCACCCTACTTGGGGGCTAAGCCTTCAATGACTTGAGACTTAACTTTTTATGCACAACTTGGGCGTTGAGCCCTCCTTACTGGGCGCTAAGCCCCTACTAAACTGCAACATTTTATTTGTTTATTAGAAATTTACAACTTACACAAATCAAACACTCAATGACAAAATAATTTAAACTAAGAAAGAGTTAGAAATCCTGGGTTGTCTCCTAGTAAATGTTCTTTTACCGTCATTAGCTTGACACATCTTCCTTAACAAGGATCTTCCAATTGAATCACTTTGGTTAGCCTTTCAATATCTCCTCCAAGATAAATTTTCAATCTTTGACCATTTACTACAAAACTCTTCTTAGACTTAAGATCTTCAATTTCTATTGCCCCATATGGTTTCACCTCTTTGACTATAAAAGGCCCTGACCACTTAGTCCTCAACTTCCTTGGGAAAAATCTCAGCTTGGAATTAAATAGCAAGACTTGTTGACCAAACAGAAACTGTCTTTTCAAGATCTTCCTATCATGATATGTTTTCACCCTTTGCTTGTATTGCTTAGAACTCTCATAAGCATTATTTCTTAACTCTTCAAACTTATGCAATTGTTGGATTCTTTTTTCTCCAGAAATTGTTAAATCAAAATTTAAAAACTTTAGAGCCCAAAAAGCTCTGTGTTCAAATTCAACTGGCAAATGGCATGATTTTCCATACACCAACTAAAATGGTGTCAGCCCTGTTGGAGATTTGAAAGCTGTTCTGTAAGCCCACAAAGTATCATCTAGCTTATTTGACTAGTCCTTTCTAGAAGAAACGACTGCCTTCTCCAAAATCCTTTTTATCTCTCTGTTTGAAACCTTCGCTTGCCTATTTGTTTGCGGATGGTATGGGGAAGCAACTTTATGCTTGACTTCATATTTCTCTAGAACTCTTTGCAGCTAAACATTGCAAAAATGTGAACCTCCATCACTTATAAGTACCCTTGGTGCCCCAAAGTGAGCAAAGATATTCTTCCTCAAAAACTTAATCATTGTCTTTGCATCATTTGTAGGAGTAACCACTGCCTCAACCCATTTAGAAACATAATCCATCGTCACAAGAATGTATTGTTTGAATGAGAAGAGGGCAATGGTCCTACAAAATCTATTCTCTAACAATCAAAAACTTCAACCTCTAAGATGTTTTGTAAAGGCATCTCATGTCTTCTAGATATTCCTCTTGACCTCTAACATTTATCACAACTTTTAACATGAGAATGAGCATCCTTAAAAAGAGAAGGCCAATAAAAACCAAATTGAAGGACTTTTACTGCCGTCCTTTCCCCATTGAAATGCCCTTCATATGGTGAATTGTGATAGTGCCATAAGATCTTCCTTGCTTCCTCATGACTGACACACCTAAGAAGATTATTGGACCCTCTTTTAAACAAGTAATGGTCATCCCACAAGTAGTATTTTGCATCAATGAGAAACTTTTTCTTCTACTACCAAGAGTAGTAATTAGGAATCACTCCTGTAACTTTGAATTTGCCATATTTGCAAACCATGGCCTTTTCTCTTGCACCATCAGTAGTGCTTCATCTAGGAATTCAACTTGGATTTCTTTCTCTCTTTCAGTTACTTCCTCATTATGTAATCTAGATAAATGATCTGCAATGACATTTTCACTACCCTTTTTATCTTTAATCTCTAAATCAAACTCCTGCAATAACAAAATCCATCTAATTAGTCTAGGTTTGGAGTTAGCTTTATTCAACAAATACTTTATTGCAGAATGGTCAGTAAACACAATCACTTTTGATCCAATCAAATAAGACCTAAACTTTTCCAATGCATATACAATTGCCAGTAATTCTTTTTTTGTGGTTGTATAATTCACTTGATTATTATTAAGCACTTTACTAGCATAATGTGTAACATGGAACACTTTTTATTTTCTTTGTCCTAACATTGCACTTAAGGCATAATCACTAGCATCACACATCAATTCAAAATGCAAATTCCAATCAGGTGCAACAAGTATAAGAGCAGAAATCAATTTTTCTTTCAAACTTTCAAATGCTTGCAAATAATCATTAACAAACACAAAAGGACATTTTTATTCAATAAATTGCTTAAGGGCTTAGCAATTTTTGAGAAATCATGAATGAATCTCCTATAGAAACCCGCATGGCCCAAAAAGCTTCTTATTCCTTTCACATTGTTGGAGGTGGTAATTTTTCAATTACATCCACCTTTGCTCTATCCATTTCTATTCCTCTTTGAGAAACTCTGTGTCCTAATACAATTCCTTCCTGCACCATAAAGTGTCACTTTTCCCAATTCAAAACAAGGTTAGTTTCTATACATCTCTTAAGAACCACATCAAGATTAATTAAACATGAAACAAAAGATGAACCAAAAACTGAGAAATAATCCATAATTCAATGCATTTTTCAAGCAAATATGAAAATATAGAAAGCATAAACCTTTGAAATGTTGCAGGTGTGTTGCAGAGACCAAAATGCATCTTTCTATATGCAAAGATTCCAAATGGACAAGTGAAAGCTATCTTTTCTTGATCTCTTGGACAAACCACAATCTGATTATACCAGAGTATCCATCCAGAAAACAATAATAAGCCTGACCAGATAACCTTTCCAACATTTGATCCATGAAAGGTAATGGGAAATGATCTTTTCTTGTAACATGATTGAGCTTACAGTAATCAATACACATTCTCTAGTTAGTAACTGTTCTAGTAGGAACTAGCTCATTCTTTTCATTTTGTACCACAGTCATACCACCCATCTTTGGAACTACTTGTACAGGACTTACCCATGCACTATCAGAAATTAGATAGATAATCCCTACCTCAAGAAGTTTTAACATCTCTTTCCTCACCACTTCTTTCATATTCGGATTATACCTCCTTTGAGGTTGCACTACTGGTTTGTAGTCTTCTTCCATCATAATTCCATGCATGCAGTAAAAAGGACTAATGCCTTTTAAATTAGTGATTGACCATCCCAAAGCACCTTGATTCATTCTCAAAACTCTCACTAGCTTTTCCTCTTCTAATTTAGTTGAGGAACTACTAATGATGACTGGCTTCTCATTTTTTCCTTCAAGAAAAACATATTTTAACTCAGCTGGGCGTTGTTTCGATTCAACCTTCACTTGTTTTGACTATTCACCGTTTGTCAACTCCTTTTTCTTCAATTGTATAGATTTCTCCACTATTTGTGCCTCCAATTGTGAAAAACATTCTTCAATCATTTGTTGTTCATCTTTTGTAAAGCTATCAATAGAATTCATGAGTGCTTTTTCAGTAGGAGTCCACAGCCAAAGCTGCTTCTTCACATCACCTATTACTTCATCAAGAACACCAATTCTAAAACATTAAGCTTTATCACTCGGATGATGCATAACTTCAAAAATATTAAAAGTGACCACTTCATCTTGCACATGCAACATCAATTGACCTTTTTCCATATCAATGAGAGCTCTAACTGTTGCTAAAAAGTGTCTTCCCAAAATGAGAGGTACATTAGCATCCTTCTCTATAATAAGAATGACAAAATCCATTAGAAAGATAAGTTTATCCACTTTTACAAGTACATCTTCCATGGTTCCATGAGGAAATTTTATAGATCTGTTAGCAAACGAAGAGTCATATTTGTCGATTTAATCTTTCCTCCCCCAAGCTTTGTCCACATTGAAAGAGGCATCAAATTGATACTTGCCCCAAAATCACATAAAGCTTTTCCAATAACCATGCTCCTAATGTTACAAGGAATAGTAAAACCACCGGGATCCTTAAGCTTTGGAGGGAGTTTTCTCTAGAGGATAGCATTACATTCTTCTGTTAAAGTCACAGTTTCATTCACCTTAAATCTTCTCTTCTTATTTAGAAGCTCCTTCATAAATCTTGCACATGTAGGCATTTGTTCCAGTGCCTTCACAAATGGAATGTTAATATGAAGCTTCTTGAAAATATCAAGAAAACAAGCAAATTCTTCCTCTTTATCCTTCTTCTTCCCCAATTAGGGATATGACAATTTCATAGGAAAAGATACTCCTTCATCCACCAACTTACCTTTTTTCTCACTTCCACTAACAATTTCTTCTTTTTCTTCCTTCCTCTTTTTTTTCCTCACCTTCTTTCTCTTTTTATTCTTTGCCTCTTTTTCACTCTCATTATTCTCTTCCTCAATTTTCTCACTATTTTACTCTCCAATTGCTTCACCTAACACCTGTCCACTCCTTGTTATGATTGCATTATAATGCTCTTTTGGATTTGTCTGAGTGTTCCCTAAAAGAGCTGCATTTGACTGTCCTGCCAATTGCTTAGCCAGCTGGCCTACTTGCACTTCTAAATTTTAATAGAAGCCTCTGTGTTCTTTCGATTAGAGATAGAGACTTGGATGAACTAATTCAAGGTTTCTTCCAACTTCATGGTTCGGTTTGTAGAGGGAGAAGAATTTTGGACATTCTGAAAGGATGGTTTAGTAGAAGGACCCCCTATTCGGCCTCCAATTGAAACTAGGGTGCTTCCTTCATCCTGGATTATAAGTGTGGGAAAAAGGATAATTCATTGGATTGCCTTGCCTTCCTTGGTTCCCTACAAAATTCACATCTTCTTGAAGATTGGTCTCACAGTGACCATTCAAATGATCCCCTCCACAAAAATTACATTTCATGACTTGATGCTGTTGCATTGGAGTGTTTTGTATAGCCTAAAAATTTGCTGAGGTATATGAGAAATCTACTTAGTCAATGCTTCAATTTGTTGAGTAAGAATCTTATTTTGAGCCAACAAAGTTGTTTGAGAATCTAACACCAGCAAACCTTTCTCCTTCCTTGGTACTGCTGCCTTGTCATGATGAATTAGATAATCATTAGAAGCCATTAGTTCTATCAAAGTTATTACTTCTTCTACTGTCTTTGTATCCATTGATCCTCCTGCTGAAGCATCCAACATCAACTTCATTTGTGGTCTTAATCCATGACAAAAAATTTGCATTTAAGTCAACTCATCTATCCCATGATTAAGACATATCCTTAACAATTGCTTATACCTTTCCCATGCCTCACACAAAGGTTCACCTTCCTTTTGACTAAAAGTTGTAATTTCTCCTTTTGCCTTTATATAACAAGGAGCTAGAAAAAATCTGGTTAGAAATTTCTCCTCAACCACATCCCAATATGACAAACTTTGGTTTGGGTGTGATTGCAACCATGTCTTTGCTTTACCAGTCAAGGAAAAAGGAAATAAATGAAGATGGATTGCTTCTTCCATGACTCCATTTATCTTTACAATATCACACAGCTTATAGAAAGTGGCCAAGTGCTCATAAGGATCTTCCTGGCTGAGTCCAACAAATGTATTTTGTTGTATGAGACTCAAGAGAGTTGGCTTCATTTCAAAATTGTTTGCAGCTACTAAAGGTCTAACAATGCTAGAAAAGTACCGTGGTCCATTTCTCCCACCACAATCACCAAGTGTTCTCCTTAGCGACTATTGCTCTTCATTTCCTGCCATAGTTTCTTATTGCTCTATTTGTTGTCTTTCTCTCCTCTTTTCAGCAGATCATCTCTTTTTAGACTTCTTTCTGTTTGATCTTTCTGTTCTATCAATGTCAGGATCACATAATAGTTGATCTGATGAAACTATACCTCGCATACACTAAACTAAAAGATCAAGGTAACATGCACAAAAATATTTAAAATAAAATTATGCAAATAAAAGAAAGAAAAGAAAATAAAAAATAACAAATATATAAATAATGTCCAAATTATTAGAAAATTTGAATTTGCTAGTACTGAAAAACAAAGTCCCCGACAACGGTGCCAAAACTTGTTTACCCCTTGGCAAGTATACCAAATCGCATTTATAGCAAGGGTGAATAAGAGTATCATTCCCACAGAGACTTGACTCAGTTCTTAGCAATTCCTAATTTTACCATTATTTAGACGCTTAAATGAAAATGTTAATCTGCCTCTAAACATGCAAATTTTGACTTTAATATTAAACTTATAAAACTAACACTTTTTTTAGAATTTTAGAAAACAGTAAAATTAAAAAGGATTCTCTCAAATTTAAAAACTGTTGGGGGTTCAGTTAGCCTAGATATTCATCTTATGCTTTAAAAAGATTATCTATTCAAATTCCAAGTTTCAATGTTAAGAAGAGTCTACACAATTACTTATGATCCAATCCATCAAACCACATGCCTAATTTCTACAATCAACCCCTAATCCCTTAGGTAGTTCAATTGCAAAAATTGCATTAAGAACAAAAGCTCTATTTTTCTCTAATGAAGCAAATCTCATTCTTGTAATATGTCTCATTAGGTACTTGATTTTAGTTCAGAATTCAACTAGTATTTTTCAATCACCAATCGATTCTTAAATCATTTAGAGGTTGATCAGGCCAAAGAAAGCATTAAGCATAGAAATCAAATACTAACATATAACATTGGAATTCAAATAGAAACAAAGTATAACGTTTATATTGAGATATCAATCTAGCTAACCTACACCCTAACAACTAAGGAACTAGCCACACATAATCATCTGACAATCCTAAATGAATTTCCTTGCAATCTTAATCTTTAAAGCCTTTTGAAAATATCTCCAACCCTTTAGCTCCTTCCAATTCGTAGCAGAATCCTCCAAAAATGATCAACCTCCTCATTCTTCTGAAAAGTCACTTTAAATAATGAAGGCTTCTCATTAATGCACGCTTAGTGCTATGCTTTGGCGTTGGACTGCCCTTTAATCACTAATTCCCAAAGTTTCTAGTGGTTAGGCGCTAAGTCCCCTGAGGTGGGTGCTTAGCCCTCTGACCAATAGTCTTTCTGGCATTTGCACACTTAGCCCTCTAAAATAAGGCCAAGCCCTCACACTTAACTTTAATTTTCCTTGCTGAACTTAGGCTAGGCCTTCAACTCATTGGGTTCTCATCTTGGGTTGGTCCACAAAGTTGTTGTTGGGCTTTTAATCTACATAAAATAACATAGAAATAAGTAAAAACTATAACTATTCACAAAATAAAGAGAACTTAATTTTATTAACTTATTTCACTCAAAATATAACTAAAACTTAATATTTTATAAAAATTTAACCGTAAAAACTTATAATTAATAAATAACTTTTATCATCTAACACCCTCACAGTAGAGCGGTTGATTAGTTATTTTGGCCAGACCTAGTATTGTATATACTTGTGATGCTTTCATTTTGACAAACAACGATGTAAATATTATATATGTTAGTCTATTTATGATCATATAATATGGCAAGCGCATTATCAAAAAAAAAATTAGTATTTTGATTATGTTTTATAGAATATTATTTCCACGTTAGGGCAACATAAAATATTATTATTTATTATATATACATTATTTGGGGTGTTACAACTAATGATGGTGGTGGCAGCCATGGTGTTTGCAGTGGTGATAACGAAATGGATAGTGACATGATAGTAATAACAACGACAATGATAATTGTGATGGTGCAATGGTAACAACAATGATAATGGTGGGTGATAGTGGTGATAGTGGTAACGATATATGAATCTTTGGAAGAGATGAAAAAAATTAAATGATTTATTTTTTTATAATTAAAAACAAAAAACTAAAGCTATTTTTTCTTATTTTAAAAATTGAGCTAAAAATATTTCAAAATTAAGTTAAAAACTAATTCAACTTTATTTTGACTAAGTACATTTTATTTTAAATTTTATATTCAAAAATTAAAAACTAAAAACTTATAATCATCTCAAAGCCTTAAAAAGGCAAATGTTTAATTTAAGAAATGCTAAAATCCATGTGAAAGAGTGTTGAGAATGGGTAAACATAGTAAAAAATGAACTTGAGGTTGGTCCTAATTATCCCAAGTTTAGCACACTATGGACATGGATACACAAAGAAAAGTAGCCATGCTTGATTTTATTTTATTTTATTTTTTGTATAAACCACATGTATCTTCCATAGGAGGTAATCTTGCTTAAGATGGATGAGACCACTATGAGTGACAAAATTCTCCCTCCAAATATTTAATGTAGTTGTATACCTAAGACTTGAACTTGATACTACTAGTTAGGCTGGAACAATTCTATGCTAGTTGATCCACGCGCTCGGTAATAAATTTTGATTTGATTGCAAAAATAGAAATAAGGAAAAAGGCAAAAGCGGTAAAGGAGACTATAATTATACATATGCATGATAGAAATCATTATAAAAAAATTATAAAAAACTTCCATGTACTAACAATGTATCATTTAGTTAGTCTTTTGTCAGTATATTTTTTCAATTGGAAATTATATTGTTAATATAAATATTACAAGTTTATGATATATTAAAATGTATTATCTAATGATATATATTAATGTTATATCGATTTTTATATTAATAGAATTATTTGTTAATATACTACATCATATATTAACTATTGAGTATGTAGATCAATTGGTAAGAAATTATTCTAATTTAATTAATGGTCTCAAGTTTGAGTTTTAAAAATTTAGTTGTGTTAAAATTCTAAAAATTTTTTATCTCTCTTAATAGTATTGTTGGCTCAATTTGAATTGAGTGAGTTAAAACCAAAAAATACTATTAATATAGACTTATAATTTTTATATTAATAATTTAACTTTTGTTAACAAAGTTTTTACCTATGACAACAAGTCTAGTGACAATCAATTAGTAAATGATTTTTTTAGTGCATGTTTATAAAATGAAACCAAACCTTTGTTCATGAAGGTAAAACTAAAGGTAAAACGTACTTATTTCTACAGCTAGTAAAGGGTGGTTCTTCTTACATGAATGGGGTGGCCATGGCTACCCTAAAAAAATAGACTTTATAAAATTTGTATGTATATTTTTATTTTGCCCCCACATCAGTTAATTGGCTACCAATATATATAGTGTGTGTGTGTGTGTGTGTGTGTGTGTACTAGGCAGGGCCAAAGTGTCCCGATTTCTTTTGGGCTGCTTTTTTTTAGTCCAGCCCAGCCCTTTTGCAGGCTAACCGAGCCGGCCCATCGGGTCGGACTCATTTTGACAGCTCTAACTACAAGTCCTTATCTCATTATTCCACAAGTTCTAGTACAAGAAGAAGAAGCAAACAAATTAAGACAAGACAAGAAGAATGTAGACAACCTTACAAGCACTGAAGCACGCAACACAACACAACAATAGTAATAGGTGAGAGGTAATATACTAATAAATTATTTTACTTTGTTGTTTTAGTTTTATGAATGTAAATTGATAAATCAATTCTTCATTTAAATTCTTTGGCATTAATTGGTGTTGGTTTCTTGGCAATGCAATATTACTCTATAGGTGTTTTGGTTTCTTTCAAAATCAAAAAAAAGGTTCGAACTATATATTGGAAAATCTACGGTACGTTTGGAAGATTTAAGTAGTTGTATTTCTGTTTTACTTTGCATATATTTAAAGTATACAATCGAGTAAAAAAGTTAAAAAAAAAGGATAGATTGTTAGAAAATATGAAAATTTATCTGGACATTTTTCATAGTTTAAGTTAGGTTTGATTCTTACTTGTTTGTGTAAATATTCATTCTTCATTAAGATACAATTTTGTTTTGTATTATTTTTTTCATTGCTAATTGTTATGGTTTGTTATGCTTGATTATTATAAGATATTATTTTGTGATTTTTTCAAAAATAATTAAGTCATATGTCTAATTGGTTTCTTATTTTAGGTATGAGTAAAATGAAAACAATTGACAAATTCTTTAAAAGAAAGGATACAAATGTTTCAAGTGGTTCTTCTACATTTGAGACATCTCACCTCAATGTGAGTCAAAACATCTAAGACTTCGTTCTAAAGAAATGAACAAGTTTCATATTGAATCAAATCTTGGATTATGCCCAATGATTTGGGAGTTTTCTATAAATCAAAGAGATGAAATTCGTCCTGCTTATCTTAACTGTGGGTCAACCAACATGGTGTGGTATAGTTGTTGGATAACTTTGTCTTTTAAGCATGTAGTCAAGTGTTGGATCCCAGATCCGTGCGTATGGAAGAGCATCTGTTGGGAGAGGTTAGCCCCTTAAATGGATCTCAACACCTCGAGGGATTAGTCTCTAGCTCTCAACTAGAGGATACCCTAGGCAACCAAAAAAAAAAAAAAATCTTAAATGTAGGGTCATGTTAACCTATTCTTAAAATGTATCCTTTATCAAATGATGATCATCCTTAATGTTTTCAAGCTTCCTGGTTTGAATTATATCTTTCTTGGTTAAAGTATTCTCTTGAAAAGATGCTATATTTTGTTTGCCATGCTACCTTTTTGGTAAAAAGGCTTTAATCGTATAGGTTCTCATGCTTTTATTGAAAAAGTTTTTAATACTTGGAAAAAGGTAAATGATGGAGAAAATTGTTCCTTTTAAATCATGTTGGGAAAAAACCAAAATTTTCACATAATATTACTATTCAATCTTGTGAAGCTTTGTTGGCAAAGTCATAACATATTGATCAATTTATTAGAAAGGAAATATCAGAAGAGATTGAGAAGAATTGACTTAGATTCAAAGCTATCATTGATTGTGTTAAATGGTTAACTTTTCAAGCTTGTGCATTTAGAGGTCATGATGAAAGTACATCCTCAAAAAATAGAAGAAATTTCATTGAGATGTTAAAATTGTTAGGATCTTACAATGATGAAGTATATAAAGTTATCTTAGAGAATGCTCCATAGGTTGCTAAATATACATCCAAGGATGTTCAAAAGGAGATTTTGCATATTTTGGCTAATATAGTGAGAAATTCAATTAGGAAGAAGGTGGGAAATGCTAAATTTTGTATTATTATTGATAAAGCTCAAGATGCATCAAATAAAGGAGCAAATGGCTATCAGTTTTAAGGCTTGTTGATGGTGATGGTTTTGTTCAAGAACTGTTCTTTGATATTGTCCAAGTTAGTGATACTAGTGCAATAACCTTGAAAAAATAGTTATTATCTATTCTTTCTTGTTACAACCTAAGTTAAAAATATTCGAGGTTAAGGATATGATGGTGCTAGTAATAAGCGTGATGAATGGAATAGGGTTGCAAAGCTTCGATGTTTAATGATTGTCCATGTGCATATTGTGTGCATTGTTATGCTTATAGATTACAATTAACATTGGTTGCAAGATCAAGAGAAGTAATTCATATTCATGAATTTTAATTTTACATGATTGACTTTTATTGTAAATATTGTATAAGAATGTATGATACTCTACAAAGAGTAGGAGATACTCGATAGAGCTCTTATTTTCAATCTATTTGTAGCTTAATGAAAATGTATGATGTAGTCTACACTGTTATTGCTAATATTATTGATAAAGGGACTGTTTATTCTCAAAGAGGAATGTTTCTGTTGCTAGCAAAATATTATCATCATTTGAATTTATTTTCATACTGCACTCAGGAACAAAACTACATATGTCTTTATAGGGGCAACCACGCCTTAAAAAATGAAAATCGTTCAATGTGACACCCTTTGTTATAATATCCATTTCTATGATTATTTCATTTATTTATTATATTTAGTAATTACTCTGTGAGGATTTTTTTATGTTACATATTAATCTTAATAAAAATAGAAACTGTAATCATACTTATAAGATCATAAACGCATATTGGATATAGCATACATTATAACCAAAATCCAAAGTTTGTGGTAAAGTCATATACACAATATGTAGTAAATCAAAATATCTCAGAATAAGGACTAGTTGATTGACTACATATACACAACCACACCACTAATATCTAACATTTTCATATAATACAACAAAATAAAAGAGCCTAGAATCAAAGCAGTCAATCTATAAGCTTAGTCTTATACCATCCTAATTCCTAAATACTAAAGTTTCAAAAGTGTAATCAAAATGATCTTCCTCGGAGTCTCAAAGTATGAGCCCCATCAGTGTTGAAATTCCTTTTATTTGAGCTAGTTGTCCTCTAATGAGTCGTGAAAACTTACATATAAGAAAGAAAAAAAATGAGTGAGGTCACATCACTTTTATATTTAAGGTGACAAACAACGAATCTTTATAGTTCTAATCAAATAGAATAATCACGGTGAGTGATCATTTAAGTATGCAATACAAGAAAAACTAAAGTTTCCATCTAAGTTTGATAGACTTATTCATGTGGGCCTAATGTCTCCTGGTCCCATGATCAAAGGTCTTACATTTTCTTTAGGTGACGATTGGGAGTACATATTCCATCTTGAATTTTATTTTACAGACAAACATGAGCCTTTAATCACTTTGTAGGAATACTCTACCTATCCCAATGACGCTTATCAATTGTCGAGATTATTAGGTTGAATAACATGAGTTTCCCAACTCAAAATTGCAGGTCCTAGTTTTTAAGATTTTATAACCTAAATCCTTTCACTCCTAGACTCCGTGAGTCCTACTCACATCCCTCAGATACCATACTATGGTCAATCCCTCATACATACTTCACTTTACACAAAGCATATGATGCATGTTTTTAACCTAGTATTGACACTTAAATTAGGGCATTATAATTCTCATGAAATTTTGGCAGAGTTTTCTTTGTTTTTGGTACTTTCTCTCATATATTTGCATAGGTATAGTTAATAAACAAACAAAAACAAAACCTGCCAAACAACAATCATCATCATTCCTATGTTTTATTATTCTCAATTTTAATTATTTCTCATGGGCTTCCATGGTCACATCTTTTGGCAGCTCTCAAGCTTATCATTCACATATCACATTACATACATATCTCCAATACCATTTAACATCATATCATAACACTTTGATCCAAGCATAATGATTGGACAACAATTACTCACCAACACCATTCTCGAATCCATTCAATTCACATAGGCACCCATGGCCAAATCTCACGGTAGTTCTCAAGCTTATCATATATGTACCGCATTTCAAACATGTATTAATCACACTTCCAATATTTCATATCATTGCACATGGGCTCACATGGCCACATCAATTGGTAGCTATCAATGCTTATCATACATTCATTATATCTCAACATAATTCCCACAATCATACAATATAATATCTCAAGACTTTAGTTTAAATAAAACAATTGGAAAAAAAAAAAGTAATAGTATAGACCATTACCTCACAATAGCTGAAAAATACATGTGTAGGCTAGCAAGGTCATAATTGCTTTTATCCATGAAATCTTGTCTCAAATCTATTTGCTAACACTAAATCATTTAATCATTAACTTACCTTCTCATTTAGTTTAAATACTAATACTTTTTCACAATACAAGAATTAAGCCAATAAAATTCATATAGAGAGTTCTAGGTTCAATATGAATAATTGATAATCGTACATTCTTACTAATGACCAACCTTAGAATTTCATTATATTGGTACTTTACCACTCATAGTCATAAATCTAAGTTTGCTCACCTCACCTCACTTGCGCACTTGTTCATTACAATAGATAATAATTTTATGCTCCAATTATGTATCACATAAACAATAGTCTCAAAAGCTTATTTACATAGTTATTAGAATGCACACAATTCTCCTTTCTTACATCCAACTTTAAGTTTAAGTTACGAAGGTATTTTCTAATACATCCTTCATGTGTTTTTCACCAAGTTCAAGTAAAATTTAATCTATCTAATTAGGCCTAACCGTCCATGAACTTGTTGGTTAATTTCCCCCACTTCCTAACACACTAAATCACATCTTTAAAATTGATTTTTGCTATTGCCAAATAAAATAGGACAACTTGAAATTACCTATACAAATCATGTTTTGTAAGGTTCAAAATGCATCCAATTTCATCCTTTCTTTTTCCTACATGTTCTTTAATGTCATGGTATCCATCATCAATCAATTAAACGTCATGTTTGTACAAAAACATTAGACATTTTGCTGCAATAGAGAGACTAGGTTGCAACTCGGATTTCCCACTTAAATGCCACTTTCAAGTGCTCAAACGTGTCAAAATGACCTTTTATGCTTACAAAACTTTAGGGACATCATATGCTAATTAAAAGACACATAATTTCCAACAAATAACACACTTTAAACATAGAATTACCACTAAAATTACTGTAGAATAGTAGGGCACACTATGCAACAAAAATCCACAATTTCATGCTTCCAACGTGTTCTTTAGGTATAGTTTGAACTCCATTGGGTCGACAAATCATATGACACTATTTGTAACATTAAAACATGATCTATAACATGTTAAATTCATGATTTTTCATCACTAAGCCACACAAAACAACAGCCATGTTCTTACTGCATAATTTATATTTTCATGCACTTAGATATGTCATTTTTGGTTTCCTTTGATCACCAAACCTTAGGAGTATCATATACCAATCATAAGACACTTAATTTCTACCGATTAGCACACTTTAAACATGGATTTATCATTGAAATATACTACAGAACAGTTGAGTAATTATGCAGTAAAAATTCTATACTTAAATACCTTAAACACATCACATAGGCTTAGTTTGAACTCCATTGAGTCTAGGATTCATATAACACTATTTGTAACATTAAATCCTAGTTTATATCATGTTAAATTCATGATTTTCAATCATAAAACATCTTAGGATAATAGTCATGTTTTCAATAGACCAAGGTAGTTTCCAACATTTAAATTAAGTCATACATTTTCATTTACATGCATTCAAGCTAGGATTTTCATCTATAATTACTTATGGCACAAAATATTCAAGAAACATGACTTTAAAAACAAGTTTATTAGTAAATATTAAGGTGCAAATCTATTGTGATATGCATCATATACACCACATTACACATGAATATGCATCCAAACTCATATCCATTCAAGAAAACTAAGGGCATCTCCACATAAACACACATAAGATCATATAAAAGTGAGAAACAACCTCCTCCCCTTACCTAGAGGTGCTGCATGTGAAGATGAGGGAGAGGGAACGTGAGTTCTTTAAGCCATTTAGGTGCTCCAAGTCTCCACTAAGCTAGAATGAAAATAAAGCTAAAGAATGGGCGTGTCTCTTATGGAAGAGACAAAATTTTCAAACCTAGGGTTTTATGGAGGGTGACAGTTCTCTTTTTTTTGTGAGAGAAGGGGGCAAAAGTTGTTTATATAGTGGAGTCTAGGGTTTGATTAGTAAGTGTTTAGTTTCTTAATTGTTTCCACAAATTTTTCTTAAGCTAATCCCACAATTAAGTGAGTAAATTTCAGTCCAATTATGTCTCTAGCTCTATGGCTTTGTGTGTGTGTTGTTGTCAACATTTCTATTTTATCACTTAATCCTCTTAAACCTCTTATGTGTTAAATTATGTTTTTAGATTTTTAAGAATGAATACCTTAATCTTTTCTTACAAAGTCATTCTAGACACATTAAATTAACTTTTGTAATCTTTTTATAATTTTGAAGTGTTCTAAATATCTACAGCTGAGCTCGCAAATTTACCCATAAGTACTTTGAGTCAAAATTGAAAATTTTCTAAAAATTATAGAAAATTTCTATAACTATAAAATAATATCCTAAGCATGTTTCCATGTTTAGAATATTATTTTATTATGTTTTCATATTTATTCAATATTTATCTACCTCTTATGATTATGTTTCTAACTGTTAAAATTTTCTGTTAATTCTGTAAACATCTAACTTGTATAAGTTTAAATTTGAGAAAGTTTTAATTTCTCAAGATACAAAATTGATATTTAAGTTTTCATGCAATGTCTCTATATATCAGAACGATAGTAAATACAATAAATAGAAACATAAGCATTTTTCAAAAATAAAATATTAATAATATTATTTCCTAAAATTGAAGGTGTTACATTCAACATCTATGTTTAAAAAAAAATGCCCCCTCCTTTTCTAGTATTTGGCCTCAAGAGATAAGCCTATATGCTTGTGGGAGTGTGCTAATTATTCAACATCGTGTCTTTATAATATTGATGCAATATATAATATTGTCCAAGTGGTTGAATTAATTTTCTTGATTCTAAGTATTTTTTGCCAGGCATTGAAATTCTTGTAAAAATATTTATATTGCATTAGTTCTTTGCATATAATTAAATAGGCATTCAGATTTGACATTATTTAAAATATAAAAAAGTTTTGGCATTATTTAGATTATTGCTATAGAATATGTTTCCCTCCTTTTGGCAATATACTAATGAACAAATAATATATCATTATCAATTAAGCAACACTATATTTTCTCAAAATATTCTCTTAATAGTTTTCCTATTACAATTTATAAAGAAACCAACCCACTAGGGTCAATTTAGTGGTGGAGGTTGGGTAATATGCATAAGGCCCTATGTTTTAACCTTGTTGCCATCGTTGTACACCAATTTTTAAAGAAACCAATTATTGTATTCAAAAGAAGAAATTGACACGACTTAAAGTGATACAAATTAAACCAATAAATATTGTACAACAGGTGAAATATTTTAGTACTTTGTCCATATATTGCCATTTTAATTAAATTGATATGCATTGATTGACAACAGGCATATAAGTGTTAAATAAATGAATTAAGCTCAAGTCAATTTGTGTATTGGAGGCCACTACATGTGTTTTGCTGGCTTGATCTTTGGTATCAAATATTTAACTTTTACTATTTTAAACAATTATTAATAATAGAAGTTGGGCAGTGTTGATTTTATTTATTTTGTGACAAATTTTTGTCCCCTAACATTTTTTTTTTGGTTCTATCCCTAACTACACTTGATGTTTGAGATAATGGAAATCACTAATATTCTTTGTCAAACATTGTAATTGTGCTCTCAAGATATTTTGAATGCAATGAATCTTATTTCTACCACAAAATCACTCCTTCGGCAATTGAGAAATGATGGATGGTCTAATTGTTAGAGAATGTGAAAAAATATTATCAAAAGCATGAGAAAGAGATTCCTAACATGGATGCACAATATGTCTTGGGAAGAGGTCAAACTCATGAACCAAATGTAACTATGGAGCATCATTATCGAGTTGATATTTTCTTGGTTGTAATTGATTCTTAGTTGCAAGAATTAGATTCAAGATTCAATGAGCAAACTATGGAACTTTAACTTTAGGTACATTTTTGGATCCTGACAACAATTACAAGGAATTCAACATTAATAGTATTCGCATGTTAACAAATAGTTTTCATTATCATGATTTTCATTGACCAAGAAACACTTCATATGATATTATAGTTTTTTATGAAAATCAAATTATAATGCTAATATGTTACATTGATAATATTTGCAGGTTGGCAGAGAATTTCTATTATCTTGATTCCATTGAGCTAGAAAGACTTTATCTAAGATTATAATTAAGACATTACATGTTTGACATACCTCACCATCAAACTTTCCTAAGATGTAACAACACTCTTTGAATTCTGTCAAAAATTATCAAAAATAGAAGTACAAAAATTATCGCTTGATTGATAGATTGATTCGTCTTATTTTGACACTTCTAGTCTCTACAACAACTGTAGAGAGAGCTTTTTCAACAATGAAAATTGTCAAGACAAGACTCAGAAACAATAGATGATGACTTTCTAGCATATTGCTTAGTTGTTTACACTGAAAAAAACATTGCTAGCCATTTTAGTATAGGGACGATTATTGATGAATTTGACTCGTTAAAGTGTCGTTGAGCTCAACTTTCCTAAATAACTATTGTAAGTCTTTCTTTTCTTTATCTTGTTGCTTTAATTTACATTTTGTATAAGTAAAATTCATTATGAATCTTTTGTTTATTAGTTGGTTTTAATTAATTTTGAAAAAATATTTTATTTACTCTTTATATTTTTCCCCTTATAAAAATTAAGTTAGCTCTACCTTGCAGCTAGGAGACATTGACTTTGATCTTGGATATATTTCTCCACAAACAATTATATGAGAAGAAAATAAGAAAAAAATGAATTAAACTTTTTCCATAAACTAAAATTAATTTATGCATAATTTAAAATCTACTTTTGAAAAAATTAATATGAGAGAACTTCTACAAATTAACTTGTGCATAAGCTAATTTTAACTTGTAAAAAAACTTATTATTTTTTTTTCTCACAAATGTTTATGAAAAAAATTCTCTAGAACCTAAAGCCCAAATACCTTCTAGTTCAATAATCCTTTAATAACAACAGCGGTACATAATAGATTGATGAGGTTAGCTGAAATGCTAAATTGCTACATCAACATCTTTGAACCTAACTTACGTTGCACAATATCATTGTGCGTAGGTTCTTTTTTCTTCACATTGTGAGGACTGAAAGGCAAATTTCTCGTGAAAGGGAACCTGTCACATTTTGTAATTTGGTAACAAGTTTAACTTTTGATGCTGGAATGAACTCTATATGCTCACATAAGCCAGTTATCTTCATCACAACAACTGCTATGATAGCTACATTGGGGATGATTTGTCTTTTGGCTATGTTTTGTTATAAATTATTTTCCTCACCTTTTTGAACGATAATTATTTTAACCACTTTGCAATTTATAATATTTTCTTGAATTTATATCTATATTTATATACATTTCATGCTTCAAAATTGAATGCATAATTTTTATCCACCCATGTATCTAGTTTTTTAGGTTAAATGAGTGTATAAATTTAATTTCTAGTAATGTATATACTCCTATTTTTATTTCCTTATCTCCCTTCGCCCTTACAAGGTCTTATATAAATATCTTTTTAGACAAAAAAAGAAATGGTCATTAAATACTGTTACATAAGTACATCATAAATAATAAAAAATATTACACAATCATTTATCACCAGGTCTTATAATAAATTCGTGACTTATTTTGGAATCAATTTTTTGCAGAACCTATCGATATCTTAGTCCTAACTCCTAAAAGCTCAAAGCTGTCTTTTTTTTTTTTTACCTAAATTTTATAATAAGGAAATCATTCTTCGATGTGAAGTTAAAAAAAGTCTTTAATAAACTGAAAACATGTTTATAAAAGACTTTATCTTTATTTCATTTTAATAAGACGAGGGAAAAATTTTATGCAAAAATTAATTAAAAAGGTTCAAAGAGAATGAAAAAGTTAAATTACACTGACACCTTTGAAGTTTCGTCAAATTATATTTGATACTACTCTTTTTTTTTCTCTACACTAATTCTCTTAGTTGTTTAAAAAATATTACATTGACACCTTGTATATATTGCACTAATACTCTTTAATTGTTTGAAAAATATTATATTGTGTATCTCTATAAAAAAAATTGTTATAATAATAAAAATAATATAAGTTTTGTGTAATTTCAAAAAATTTCAACAAATATTAATGTAATTTACTCAAAAAGTTATAATGCAAAATTTGAATTATAAAGTTAATTTTTGTCCAGAATAAAATGCATCTCAACTTTAAATTCATGCAAAGGTTGATCAGAGAGTGAGAGAGAGAGAAAATGAACATTTTTCTAGAAACAGACAACGATAATTTCCATTGAAATTGTCGGGGAAAAAAAAAGGAGAGAGAAAGGGAGAGAACGAGAGATAATTTCCACTAAGTTTTCTTTTCTTTTCTTTCTTTTGTTTTTTTTTTTTATACTTTCCATCAAGTTTTCCCAGAAAAGGGAATAGAAATGCATGAATTTTCTGTGTTTGATTTTTCCGATTTGATCGTCCTCGTCCCTCTTAGATCTTTACCCTTTCTTGTTCTCCCTGTCTTCTTTCGCCACAACAACCTCTTCCTTTTCTTTTTTCCCACTTTCTCTGTCTTTGATTCTTGAACAAGAGCTTCAAATTCTGTTATACCAACTGGGGGGCATAAAGATCATATTTTGAGCCTCGCCGCAATCACCCGCTTCAAATTCAATTCTGGGTCGGTTCGATTTCTTCAAAAGCCGCGAGCAGTGCGGATTCACTTCGTGGCAGTGTTGTTTGTGTCTGAGGTAGGTCTTCAATTCCATGGTGTCACTGATATTTCAGTGCACTGTTTATGAATGAATGAGTATCTTTGCGTTTCTCTTGTTTGTTATTTTTGTGTTGATTTTGTTGTTATGGGATTGTTGGAAACTGTGTGAAGGTTGTGGTGATGACGTGGCAATGAGGTGTATGGGAGAGGAATGGAGGGTAGGTGTGATAAGCTTCAGGGTGCTGTGATTCCGAGGAGCCGTTTGCGGGTTTGGTTCATTCGAGTGTGTTCAAGCATTGTGCTGTGGACATGTCTGGTGCAGCTAGTGACAGTGAGTGAACTATGGCATTCCCATTTCTTTTGGGGGATTACTAGTAGAATATATCACACAACTCAACGTCCCCTCATAGCACAAAATGGACTTGCTCAACCAACTCCCCTTTTCTTCCAGCAAGTTAGTTTTTCTTTACCTCATGCTTATTTATATGTTATGTACTTAGGTTGTGGGTTTGGAGAAGTGTAGCTTTGGTTCTGTGATGACGCAACCTTATGTGTGATGTAATTGAGCAATGAAATCCATATTGTTGACTCTGCGTTATATTGGTTATTAGGAGGCGATGACCGTGCTTAGCTGAAAGTTGGTGCTGAATGTTCATGTGTTGATAGTACACCCTTCTAGAAGAGAATTTATTTTTTGGATTGGTGCTTGTTTTGAAGTAGATTTATGGATTGTGCTATCAGTTAGGAGGAAGAATGAAAACATGCCTTCGACTTCAAATGTAGATATCATAGTGAATTATGAGTTATGAGGTCTATAGTTATTGGTTGACATTTACCATCATGTTTTGTGGACTCCTGTTAAAGATGAATTGCTTTATAGTTTATACTGTTAATGGCCTTAGAAAAAACAAGCAAGTTATATTCTTCCAGGTGGGGTCAGCTACATAGATCAATTGATGCCATTGTGTTCTACCTAAAACCAAAATTTTGGAAAATCTAACTTTTTGGCTCTTCCTCCACATCTACCCGTATCTAATTATTTTCCATTTGATCTACTATTCTCTTTGAAGTCTCTGTTGGTCTTCTTCTTGCATAACCAAACCATCATAGGCTGGTTTCCATCATCTTCTCCTCAATATGTGCTACTCCGACATTCTCCCAAATACATTCATCCCTTCTATCTTTTCTTGTATGTCCAATGATCCACCTCAGTATTCTCATCTCAGCTACACTTATTTTTGGCTCTTGTTGATACTTCACTGTCTGCCATTCACCACCATATAGCATTTCTGATTCTATAGATGTTCACTAGAATTTTCCTTTAAATTTGATGTGCATTTTGCGATCACAAATTATACTTGAAGCAATGAAGCATTTGTCCTTTTCTTTACCGAGCTTGAATCCTGTATGTGATATCCACATCAATCTCCATATCACTTAATGGAAATTGGAAAGCAAATAAGACTATAACTATAGATCCCCTGCTTTACACTTGCATCTTTTAAGACATGCTTGAATGCAGGTAAGGGATTTGGCTCCTCTAAAGTGAGGGATTCATTTTAGAGAGAAAGGTGAGAACTTATGGCCATTGATTGAGAAATCAATAGTTGAGATTGTGATTAAATGCTTGCAAATGTATAATAAATTATCTAATTGTTCAAATTTTAACTGTTGATTTTCTAATGAATATTTATAACATCTCATTGTACTCTCTAAAATGAATCTCTTACTTTTGAAGAGCCAAATTCGCATGTAAGATAGTTACATGTGCCATTATAAGTTGAAACTAAAGAGAGCATTGTTGCAAAACCTTACACAAAACTCAATTCCTAGCTTTTATGTGTTGCTATTTTAACTTCTTTTTTAACTTGAATCTGTATATATTAATTGTGATATATTTGTATCTGCTCACTTGAGGCAGTTTGCTAGTGACTTGTAGGTTTTGTTTTGGATATTAATAATATTGATAGTTGTCCAATTGCTGGACCAAAATTGTGCCTTGTTGTTTCAGATGGGTTCCCACTTCCCATGAACATCCTGGTTACCCCATCTTTGGATTTCGATATTGTGTATTCTTAATTGTCAAAAGGTCTGTGTGAATAGTATAAGTAATATAAATCAATGCCTATAAATAGATGGTTTGGTGGACAGGGTTATACCATTCTTACACGTTGGTAAATATTAAAGACTTATGACCTGAAACCTTTCAGGAAATTATACAAGTAATGGTTTTCTAAGAGTGTCTTGCAATGGGGGCTTGAATCAAATGCGTGCAGCGGTTTGTACTTCCTATTCTTTATTTCTCTGTTCCTATTCTATGATAAGCTTAAATGTTCATTTAGCAGATTTGGCATTTCAGATTTGTGACATGGTGACAGTGGCTCGATTTTTGAATCTGACATTGATTGTTCCAGAGCTTGATAAGAAGTCCTTTTGGGCAGACCCTAGGTATATCATTTGTTTTGAAAAAAATTTAAAGTGTTATTATCTAATTTGACCTCCTAGTCATTTTAAAGTTTTGTAGTTATCTTTTTGCAGTAATTTCGAGGACATTTTTGATGTGAAACATTTTATTGATTCTCTAAGAGATGAAGTTCGAATAGTGAGAAGAGTTCCCAAAAGGTTTAGTAGGAAAAGTGGATACTCCAACCTGGACATGCCTCCTGTTAGCTGGTCAAATGAAAAGTATTACTTGGAGCAGGTCAGTAGATTGTAATAGTCGCATTTTAGCTAAAACTATGAGCAGTATGTTAATCAGGTTATTTGTCAATTTAAGGTTTGATATAATGATTGATTAATGAATCGTCACCTTAACTTCTAAGACATTGATATTTATCGTCTTTGGACTGTATGCTTTAACTTTTCAGTCTAAGGGAAGTCTATGTTTTGTGTTCAGGTTACTTTTGAGGGGCTAGTTTCCTGTTAGATAACCCCCTGTCAGATTTATATTTTGAGGGTCTAGTTTTATTATATGATGATGATGATGATAAGACGGATGGCAAATGTCAGAAATTATATTCGCCAATTTAAATGGGAGTATATACTACTTTGGATATCTATTCTGAATCATACTTTTGTTACTGATTGCTAGTATGCTGTGGACTTGTACTCTTGATTTTGTTATTAAATGCGCACATAGACTAAAAAGCAGTGCTCACTTGTATATAAAAAGGAGTTCCACAAAATTGCTAATATTTTCTCAATAACTTTACTTTTTTACACCTGTCCGTAGTGGGAGGGTGAATGGGGACAATGGCTAACTATGGATTTTCTTCCATATGAGAACTTTTCTTTTCAAGTTTTTGTTTCTCTTTATGAATGTCCATGAGTTTTTGCCAATTTGATCTTATTTTTCGAAATGCTTGACACTCCCCTCTTTTCTCCTAAAGTTATTGATTTCTTCATCGTCTAGTAATCTGTAAATTACTAGATGCATTATTACTGATTTGTCCTTTAGAGAGGAACTGACAGATGGAGAGGAAAATACAGGATACAGAAGACAGATGTTGAGGGTTGTATTGGTTGTAATTATCAAAATCACAATAATAACAATTGAATGGAGAATTTCAACTTATCAATTGAAGAAGTATCAGTTTATAAAAAAGTGCAATTTGAAGATATGGATGGCTTCTAGTAATTTAGCACCTAAAATGAGCAGCTTCTGATGTAGCAAGACCCTCTTTCTTTCAAAATAGCACTTAGTAATCAAGTGTGTATAAGTTATAAAATTATACATTTTCTTATATTCTTATCCCTTGCTTATTTTGAGTAGTACATGTCCTGAGTTTGATTCAATGCTATTGACTCCACACTGCAGATTCTGCCACTTTTTGGTAAGCATAAGGTAGTACACTTCAACAAAACAGATGCACGTCTAGCAAACAATGGTCTCCCACTTGATCTACAGAAACTTAGGTGTCGTGTTAATTACCAGGCACTTAAATTCACTCCTCAAATTGAGAGTTTGAGCCAAAAATTGATTCGGATACTTCGTGCAAATGGTCCTTTTGTGGCATTGCATCTGAGATATGAGATGGACATGCTGGCATTCTCAGGTTGTACGCATGGTTGCACCAATGAAGAAGCTGAAGAGCTCAAGCGGATGAGGTATCTTATGTTTCATGTTTTGCTGTACATATATTTATGGATAGGTTTTTATGAGAGATAGGTTCTTCTTATCTGACAGTTGCTCGGGAAGATGTGGATCACTATTATTGTTGTTTTCTCTATCACATAGCTAAATTGCCAGATTCTAAACAGTTAATTATGCCTCCTGTTCTATCATAGAGAGTCCTGGATGCTAGTTGCTTGTGATGGTGGAGGTACCGTCTAGTTGGAGGAGAGCAGTGGATCTGTAGTTCATGAGTTACATGATATGTTGGATTTGACATATATTGACAATTACACATTAGTTACCTTTGTAAAATAATGGTATTCATTCTCATTGCAAAAATAAGATGAATTAAAGTCCTATTTAAACTGAATATAGCTCGATTTCAAGCCATGATTCTAGGCAGAAATCCCATAAAATCAGGGATTTCTGCTTCTAATAAAATAGGAAATTAAACTAAATATAGCTGGATTTTCAGCCATGATCCTAGGCAGGAATCCCATAAAACCAGGGATTTCTACTTCTAATAAATCAGGAAAATCTGATCCTATTAATTAGAAAATAATCTGAATACAGAAAAGAAATATCCTAAAGTAGCACAATTATTGCAATAGGATCGGTTCCTTTTCTACAACCTTCACTTTATAAAATATAAATATGGATCTATCTGACCTATGATCGAAGTTATTTGTAATGAGCTGACATAAGAGGGACCTATCTCACATAAAATTTTGACCTTGCTTGTGTAATTCAGGTATGCATTCCATTCCTGGAGAGAAAAGGAAATAGTGTCTGAAGAGAGGAGATCACAGGGTCTCTGTCCTTTGACACCAGAGGAGGCAGCTTTAATTCTGCAAGCCTTAGGTTTTGATAGGGAGACACCGATGTATATTGCAGCTGGTGAAATTTACGGTGGTGAACGTAGATTAGCACAACTGAGAGCTGCATTTCCAAGAATTGTGAGTTCACCATTATCCCCCTCCCCCGTCTTTTCTGTTTATATTTTGGTTCTTCTATAGTTGATTGATATAATCAAAATAGTTAAAATCAAGATTCCATCCTAAGTAGGATTAGGAGGGAGCTAAGATCATAAATCATGGGATCATAACACGAATTGTAAGATCCTACAAAATTCATAACATATGTGTGTGCATATAAATTCATATATATGCATACAAAACAGCATAAATAAGAAAAAAAAGACTTTAAATCACTGCAAAACACTGCTTAGACTTAGATTCATAAATCACAATACATAAGGTCATACATAACTCATAAACTAGTAACGACTTAAGAAACACAAAATGTCAGCAGGACCACAGAACAAAGGAGAGGAGACGAGAGACAAGATGTAGATGTACAAGGCAGACCCACAAAACGAAGAAGTGAAGAGAGAAGAGGCAGATGCAGTGATGTAAAAGGCAGAACCACAGGCACACAAGAACCAGAAGAGAGGTGCAAGTGAAATGAACCAAAAAAGCAGAAAAATGCTCATTTAGGGTTTTGGTGGAATTGGGTTGAAAATGGGTTGCCCATGGGTTTTTCCGGTTTAATGCTTTGTTTGGATTAGAAGTGAAATAGAGAGGAAAGAAATAAGAAAGAAAGAAATAAAAAGGACAAAAATAAAAGAAAAATAAAATGAAAAAGATGTGTTGTTTGGATGTATAAAAATAAAAAGGAAAAGATGTGGAGAAATTTCTCTTCATTTGTTTAAATGAGTGGAAAAGAGAGTGAAAGAAATAAATAAATTTTATGAAAAATATTTTTATACAATTATATCAATTAAAAAAATTTACTCTAATATTTTTTTACAAAAAAAATATTTGTTATTTTTAAAAAAATTATGTTATAAAAAATTTATTTAATTTTTTAACAACAGCTCATATGCACTTTCTGTGCAAAATCATGCGTAGAATGAGAGGAAAATAAGCACTTGTTTGGATAAACTTCTCTATAAGTACTTATAGGAAAAAAAAATAAGAAGGAAAAATGAAATAAGCTTCTCCAAAAGCTAAAAGTAGCTTTTGCATAACTAATTTGTAGAAGCTCACTCATGTTAGCTTTTCCACAAGATGATTTTAACTTAAGCGTAAGCTAATTTTAGCTTTTAGAGAAGTTTATTTTATTTTTTGTTGTTATTTTTTTTCTTCTAATGGTGCTTATAGAGAAGTTTATTTTATTTATTCTTGTTATTTTTTTTTTTCTAAAAGTGCTTATGGAGAAGTTTATCCAAACACGTATGATAGGATCCACAAATTTTTACAACTCCAACTCCCTCCAAACAAAGGAAATATATCCAATATCTCTAAATCCTTCCTAAATCTCTCCCTCCCAAATTACCAAAACAAACACGAAGTATGTAAAAAAAAATGGGTCAAATTGAAACAGTGGGATTGCACGACCCCACCAATCCTATGATTTTACTTGATGATCCCCACCAATTCAGCAGAAAATGTGCTACAGCTGAGATCGAGATCGCTGACTGTGGCAAAGATTGTAAGGTCTTACGAGTTGACGTGCAATTTTAATTTAACTACCTTTGGATGTAATAAAATGCTGTAATGGATTACGGGGGATTATGCAAAATTGTCCATTTACTGTTCTATTACAAATATTATGACAGATTCAACTAAATACTTTTGAAAGAAATTTCATATTCTTTACCCACCTGATCTACATTACGCATTCTCTCTTCTTTATCACAGTTTCTGCTCGTCCCATAAAATTCTTTTGACTTTAGGTTAAGAAAGAGACATTACTGGCTCGTGATGAGTTGCAGCAGTTTCAGAACCATTCATCACAAATGGCAGCTTTAGATTTTATGGTTTCTGTAGCCAGTAACACCTTTATTCCTACCTACTATGGCAACATGGCAAAACTTGTGGAAGGCCATCGCAGGTGTGCATCCACTCTTGCTAGTTGCAATTTTATATTAGGAGGCCAAAAGCAGCCTTAACAAAAATATACGAAAAGAATCTAATTAGTCCTCCTGCAGGTATTCTGGTTTTAAAAAATCCATCTTGTTGGATCGGAAAAAGCTTGTAGAATTGCTTGATATGCATCAAAATGGAACCCTTCCATGGAACGAATTTGCAAATGCTGTGCGACAGGTTCATGAAAGGAGAATGGGACAGCCAGCTCACCGTAGAGTTGATGTAGACAAGCCAAAGAAGAGGATTATTTCTATGCCAACCCTCATGAGTGCCTCTGCGAGGGAACAAAGTGTGATGACTTGCTAGGTCCTCTTAACTCTAGTCAAATACAATGAGTTCAAAAGAGGAATTTATAAATCGCTCCTTCCTACTTAATTGTTCAAGTGCTGTACACATGACCTTCATAAATATCTATACGTGAATTTGTAGAGAACCATGGAAAAGAAAGTAAAGAGAAAACAAAACAGAAAAAGAAAGAAGGAAATATCAGCTTCTATTGAGGCATGCAGAGCTGTATCATCAATTTCACAATTTATTAATTTTTTTCTCCCAAATTTGAGTTCAGTATGGTTATATAACAAGAGTTCATGTCGCAGCCTTAAATTCAGATCAGGCATTGTAAAGTTAATTACATCTTCCTGTTTACAAACAACAATCAAGTAATAGGTTGTAATAAACAGGGGTGAGTCAAGAACTTGATTATGATCCTCTCCAAAGATCAAGTGAAGGCATGGCACGGATTCGTCGTGGAAGATTTCCCTTTGTGATTAACCAAGAGTTTATGTTTTCTCGGCCTTTGGAAATGCAGACAAAAGCGTGTCCTTAACGGGTGCAACTGCTTCTGCTTCCTAGAAGAATTTCCAAGGTCCCCAAGGATATCACCATTTTCCCCGCAAAGTCCAAGGTCCTTGAGCCTCCTTTCTTGATAATATTCTAACTGGTCCAATTCCAATTCTTTCTCCTTGAAGATCTCATCAATTTGCTGCAGGAGCTTCTTCTCCCCTTCTCTAATTCCAACTGCTATGGCAAGCCTTGAGTCTAACTTTGCTTCTTTCAACTTTTGATCCTGCAATTCACAATTTAAGGTGCATATACCATTGTGAGATGTCGTGTAGTTCCTTTGACAGTGTCAGTTATAATAACCAAACCTCATCCTGGTTATCCTCATGATGGCTAATACCTATAAACTAGAGGGAAATCCTTTAATTGGCATCATTTTCCTTGTCTAAATCTACTCCTGTATTGTAAATTAAAATGTACAACATGGAGAATTGAGATTCTCACTCTCCTCGCTATTTCTATTAGACATTTTTTTAATATTTTTTGTCTTCTCTCCTTTAGATGCGCATTTCATACACTTCTTTTGCAACTAGTCAAAAAAAATTCTCTTAATCATGATGTGCATTTCACACACTTCTTTTGCAATTAGCCAAAAAAGTTCTCTCAATCATTTTAAGCTACACTCTATCTTTATTTGTATACTTGAACCGTTTTTTATTTCCAATCTACTCCCTTTTATCTCTATTTTTAAATTGAATTTCAATAGGTTTTTTTTAAAAGATGTCAGTAAATTAAAAATAACCTTATTCAAAAATATTTATTTATTATAAATTTTGATCATAATATAATTTATATGTTAAAAAATATTTATTTATCATAAATTTTTATTATATAAAGATAAACACCTATCATGTGCAATGCATTGACTGAAATCACACCTCTTCAATGGTTGTATGATAACCAGCAAGGGCAGTTTTGCAGGTCTCTCTAACCACTCTGCATATTAGCTCCTCATTGTCACGGCTCACGGGCAATTCAAGATGACCCCAGATGGAGTTTCTAAATATTGACTCCAATAAGAAAGCATCAGTGCCCCCTAGAGCTACTAGTCTCAGATATGGAAGCAACCCTGGTGGAAGGGGGCGGTTGTGGAAGATGTCAAAGTATGCTTTCTCACCAAAACCACTGGACTCAGCAATGTCTAGTTTGTCATCAAAAAAGGGGTCTGACTCAGATATCTGCAGAGTCAAGGTATATGCATTCCGATCTGCATTTGGTTCAATGAAACCATAGTCCAGAGCCAGCTCGGCGTTGCTTTTATTTAAATCATATTGGATATATACCTGCAGTAAAAGGTTCCCTCCATTGTTATGTGCAATCATATTATGATAGTAATTTATGTTACCAACTGCACGGTTGAAAGAGCTAGTTTTGTGCCTCTGAATACAACATGAATTGTGAAGTTCTACTGCAACTTTCCAGCACTTAAGCAGTTAGTTCACAACATGCTTCTTTTTCCTTTGATACACATGCGCTGGCTAGTTCATATATAAGCTTCTCAGATACAATGATGTTCCTATTGGTGAAAATACCTTCCATGGACATAGATGTATTCATTATTTTAAGGGTATGTTGTGCATACATGGAACGTGAAAAGAAAAAATATAAGAGGAGGCAACAACACTTCACCTGGTCCCCAGCCTTGAGAGAAAGGGGGCTCCTTAGGGAAAATAAGTAATCCCAAGAGAAAAGACCTGCTGCTCCTTTAATTTCATAAGCATGATCTTCTGTAGTTACTCTGGCACTATGGTTTATCTGACCAGAAATTGAATTTGTGGAAGACAATATCAGAACAAAAACCAGTGAAATGTCTACTTTAGCACTAAAGTTTTGGTATTCCTGTACTATCTTCTCCTTTGATATTTAATCCTCTTAAATTGATAGTTTTTTTTTCTTATTTTTATCTCAAAACAATTAAATTGATATGCTCATGTTTATCTCTCTTCTCTCTGATCTGGAGGTATTGCTGTAGTCAAGGCTCACTGCTTCAGTATATAGAAAGAGAGAAAATGAAAAGGACCTTACCAAGTCAGCTAATGGAATCACAACTAGATTTTCATTGCGAAGGCGAGAAAATGCCCTTGATCTTAGAATTCCAAACGCCCAGAAGAAGTCATCAAGTGTAATAGGAGAAGGGAAAAGCTTCTTATTAGGGAGTATGATTTCTTCTTCCAGTCTCCTAAATTCACTCTCCACATACTCTTTCACACTCAGTGTTGTGTTCAGAAGTTGAGTCCCTACACAGATCAGTTCAATCAGCAGTGAAAACCACACCACAAAATCATTTCCAAAAGTAAACAATATAAGCAAAGCAACTGCTCCAAAGCACAATCTTTTTATCATTTATTTACATGCTTTTGCATTAAAACATTGACATAACTAACCTTGCAGCTCTTTGAGCTCCTCCTCTGACCTGCACTGAAATAACCAATTACCAACTGAATCAACCAACCATATGAAAACAACCCAAATCCCCATTAAGCATGTTTCACAAGCAAACCAAAAGAAACCCACCAATATATAGTAGAGTCAGTTTCCCTTGGCAGAATACTGAAGTAGTGCTTCCAAAGAGAATCACCCCTTGACCTCTCTCTTATCAGAAACAGTGCAACAGCCAACCAAGGCTTCAATCCACTGCACACTTTCCCAATCTCTGAAGCTGCCACAGCATCAGGGTTAATCCAAAGCCTCTTGGGCACCTGCAAGACAACCTCATTCCTAGAAATGTCTTTGAGTGCAACCAGTCCTAGGCCTTCTGGCACCACACCAGGCTTCACTGGAGTCTTGCCAGAGACAACACCCTCTTCCTTGAGCCACTGCCAGAAGGTGTCAACTGCTGGAGGCACTGATATCTCAGTTCTCAAAGAAGCTACACAGTTGGCAGAGAGAGGCCTTTTGAGGTGAAGGAGAGGACCTTTGGCTGCAAAGGGGAAGAAGCTTCTGCTGTGAAAAAGAAAAGCAGAACCTGAACATGCAGAAAAGACACTGGCCATTTTCTCTGGTTACTGCTTTTGTTAATTGTGTTGTGTTATGTTGTGTTGTGTCTCAAAGGTGAGACTTCGACCTTCTCCTTCGTTGTGGTTATGGATAAGATTCTTCTCTTCTCGCTGCTGCTTCTAGCCCACCATTCACATTCAACTATTTTATTTAGTTAAATCCTAAAATATAAACTAACACCCTTTTTTTTTATTATTATTATTGAAGAGGTTTTGTATGAGTTTCCTGGCCTAAATAGAGAATCGGTCTATTTTTTTTTTAAGAATTTAATTTGAAATAGTATTTTAGTCTATGTATGCATGGCATGATAAATATTTTTTTATATAATTAAAATTGATAATAAATAAATATTTTTAATATATAAATTATATTATAATTAAAATTGATAATAAATAAATATTTTTAAATATATAAACTATATTTTAAATTTACAATAAATAATTTAAATTGTAATATAAAATTATTTTTAAGATTTAAATATATTTTTATATCTATAATATACCTACTTTTTGATTTTAGCTCTTAATTTTTTCAAATAGTCTATATATTACAAGATTACTAAAAAAAATTTCTTTACCCCTACATATGAAAAGAAGGGTACATTCGGACTTGGATTCCGGCAGTTAAAAAGTGACTATAGGGGCTTCCAGTCAAGATCCAATTGTTCAAAAGTTTTAAATTTTAACTTATATTTTCTTTTATTATTTAATTTATCATAATTATTTTTTGTGACCAGGATTTCATACAGTCACTTTTGTGACTACAGAAAATCTATACTCATGTTTTCGGCTTAAATACACTTTTAACCCTTTATCTTTTTAAGAAAATTCGTTTTGGTATTATCTTTTAGAAGCGTCAAGGTGGTCCTTTATCCTTTTCAAATGTTTCATTTTGGTCCTTTTTGTTAGTAAGGTTAATTTTGATAACAAAAAAGTCAGATTTTTAAAAAATAGTAGTTAAAAATTGTCACAAAACATTTTCTCTTTTTCTTTTACTTTCCTCTTCCTCCCTTCCCTCTCTTCATCTTCCATTTCCCTCCCTTCTCTCTCTGTCTTCCCTCTTTCTCCTTTCTCTCTCTTCGTCTTCCCTCTTCCCTCTGTTCCCAAATCTTTCACTGGCAAGCCGTTCTCCTCACAGTGGTTGCTCATGGTGGCAACTTCATGATGGGTTTTGTTGTTGGCTCAATGGTGGCGGAAGGATGTGATAGCAACCACTGTGATTTATTCTCATTTTTGGTTTGCAAAATTGCTTTTGAGATTGATTTTGGGTTTAGATTTGTTAAATTGATTTTGGGCGCTTTCATTTTTGAGATTAATTTGTCAAAAAAAAGAGAGAGATAAGACTAAGAAGAAGAACATGAGTTTTAAAATAATTAATTTTAACATATGACGGTTTTTAACCGCCACTATGTTAATTTTATTTATTAAATTTTAAAATGCACAACCAATACTTGTAAAAAAAAATTGATATAAGAAACGATGTGCTACAAACTTTGAGGGCTTTTAATTGCCTTTAAGAAACACAAAAAAGTCCTCAATCAATTTTTTAAAAAGTTGTTTCAATTGTGAGTAGTTGAATTCGTAGAAGTTTAGAATTCTTAAGAGTTTTACAAATAGTGGAGGTTAAAAACTGTCAGTATATTTAAAATTAATTATTTTAAACATAAAACACTAACGACGTTAGTTTTAACCTGACGGAAGGACTAAAATAGAGCATTTTAAAAAGATAAAGGACCAAATTGAAGCTTTTAAAAAATAAAGAACCAAAACAAATTTTTTTAAAAAGATAAAGGGCCAAAAATATATTTAAGCCTATATTTTCTTATGACAACAAGCATGATCCCCAGTTCAAAAGCTGATATCATTAATCACCTTTTTTTTTGTTTTCCTAGAATTATTATCTAGGATGTTGCCTTGTATAATTAGAAAGATAAAATATTATTTTAGTCTCTAAAATATTTAATCGATCACATTAGTTCTTAAAAAATAAATTCTAATGATCATTTTCATCTTTAAAAGATGAAAAAGTTGATTAATATAGTCATTTTTAACATCAATTTAGTCTTTGAAAAAGATTAAATTGATCGACATTTTTATCTTTCAAAATAAAAAATAATGATTTTCAGTTTTCAAGAATTAATATAACCGATTCTAATTTTTTCAGAAATCAAAATGTTGTATCACTCATAATTGGAGCGAGCCCTCCCCCTTTCCTCCAAAATTTCCATAATCCACTAATTTTCCCAACACACACATAGTTACAGTTCCTAGTTGATAGACAACATAAATTCTCAAGCTAATTCTAACTGTTTAAAGTGTTGATGTCGGAAATATTAAGTTTATTTATCAACTTTTTTAGCACTCATATTTTTGCAATTATTGTATTACTTGAAGATATGCGTGCATGCATTGATCAATTACAAAGTTATTTTATTGTCAATATTGGCCGGTAATTTATGCATTTCATTAATTGAATCAGGCCAGCGCGATTCAATCAAGCTATATCATGCGGCAAGACTGTTTTGCACTTGTAACTCTTTTTTTTTTTCAGGATATCTTTTGGTCAAAAGCAAGAGACTAATTTCTCGAAATACGAAGATCTATTTAAAAGTTTGACATCTCTAACAAATGTTCTTTTATAAATACAGACCTGCAAATCAACCTCCTGATGACATACTTAAGAAACATGGTTGTTTACCAATCATAACACATAATATTGGTTTTCCACTTGTAACTTGGAGGATATGGAAATTCTGCCTAGAAATAACTAATTTTTTAAAGGCTTAAATATGATTTTCGTCCTTGTATTTTAGCCTTTTTTTCATTTTCCATCCTTGTAATTTTTTTTTTCAAAATCGTCCCTGTGCTTTAACGCTTTTTAATTTTTAGTTCCTGTAGTCCAACTTCGTTAAAAAAATGTTAAATTGTTCATGTCAATATGTGACATGTCAGCACAAAATGACACATCATTACTACCACATTAGCAAAAATTGCTATGTTAGTTGTGCCACGCTAGCAACAATGCCACATCAGCAAATTTGTCGCGTCATCGTTATTATAGAGGGAATAAAAATGAAAAAAAAAACATTTACAGGGCTAAAAATGAAAAAAAAAAAGAATTTACAGAAATGAAAAATGAAAAAATTACACTAACTAAGAAAAAAAAAGGACATATTTGCATGCATGACAAAAATTAAGTCTTAAATATAATGTATAAATTTAATTTATACTTAATATAAAATAAAAATCTTAATGATAAAAACACTACAACCAAAGAGTTAGGTATTCCAAGATAAAAACACTAACATATAATCAAAATTGCTTAGTCAATCCCATGCTCATGTGCTAACCTGATTCAACAATATAACAAAACATAATTACAACACCAACCGACTCATCATCATCAATCCAAATATCCACTTGAATAGGGAAATGATACATACACATGAAATGTGGCCAGTTGGACCTGTTGTTATGATTGACATAATTATTTACATGGCTTGATAGTAGAGGACGACTAAAGTGTACCAGGTACACTTTCCATTTTTATGTGTTGCAAGTTTTGTTCTGTACAGTGGGCTACCTTTGATTTTAAGAATTTAGTCTCGTCCGCACACTCTTCTATAGTAAATTTTAGTTCTTATCATTATTTTTATAATTTTTTTATTTATAGGCTGAGGATGTTGTTGTGTTCGTATTAGCCTAACACAGATAGTCAAATTTGGTTTGACAGTTCGTTTCTCTCTTTCAAGTTTTCTGCTTCTCTTAATTAGTCTAGTTACTCTCAATTGTTTCATTTGATCCATGACTTTTGTATACCTACTGTTAGTATATATTAATTGAGTTTTGTATTTCCTTTGAAGTTTGAATGCCGTAAATAATCGTTGTGCTAGTGCTTATGTTTTTTTTTTAAAATAAAATATGGGTTGTGGCTACTATGAAATATAAGTGCTCTTTTTGGTAACTTCAAGTGTGGGAAAGGAAAGCAATGTATGAGATTTTATTTTTTTTTGGTTTATTTTGAAGAATGATTCTCAACACAAGGGGACTTGATTTAATTGATTATCATGTGCTTGTCTGGTAATTTCACTAATGAGTTATGCCATGTAATATATGGTGTGAAAGTTATTAGAGTAAATGAAAATAGAAAATAAATGGAACCATAGAATTAGTTAATTTATAGAAAAGGATTGTGAAAATAGTCAAAAATATTTGGAAGATGTAAGATTGATTAAATTTTTTTGTGCTTGCAAATATGTTCTTTTTCTTCTTAGTCAATGTAATTTTTTTTTCATTTTTTGTCCCTATAAATTCTTTTCCCCCCCCCCCCCCCCCCATTTTTAGTCCCTCTATAATAACAATAATGTGGCACTATTGTTGACATGACACTGCTAATATGGCACATTTTGTTGACGTGGCAGTGATGATGTGTCATTTGTGCTGATGTGTCATATGATGACATTAGCGTGACGTCATTTGTTGACATGTCACGTTCTTACGTCATCATGATGTTAACAATTTAACTTTTTTGTAACGGAGTTGGACGGCAGGAATCAAAAATTAAAAAGCGCTAAAGTACAAGGACGATTTAGAAAAAAAAATTACAGAGACAAAAAATGAAAAAATGTTAAACTACAGGGACGAAAGTCATATTTAAACCTTTTTTAAACTACACTGAAAAGTGTTGAATGTTGTGTGTCTATCATAAATGGATCACATGATTAGTACGTAACGAGGAACTCATATAAATTGCAACATTCAATATTTTATTTTTACATTTTTCTATAATATCATATCATCTTATTATTTTAAGTAATTCATTTTTTTTATTTTACAATAACTCTTAAATAAATTCCACAATTTACCAAATTATGTTGGTTTGAATAGAACTAGATTCAGATCCCTTAAGTAGGCTTTCGGCTTTGAGCAAAAAATATAATTGGGAGGGGAGACCCCACTAAAGTGTTGAAACCAAAGACGATTGAAGCGTCCAATCCTTCTAAGTTTTGAAGATAACAAACTTATTAAAGTTTTAAGTCTCTGTGTGAATTAACAAATTTACAGCGTCCAGGCACATGGCGTCTAACGCACCAATCTTAAATGAGTGTCCAATAGACTCATATATGATAACCGTCTAAGAGTAAGTCTTATTCATGTACTATGTGTCTTAAACATTAGACACTTATATTAGATATGTCCAGACGTAAGTTCTTTAACAGCTAAGTATTTTTTTTAATACTCGTCCAATTTATACATCCTTCATATATATCTCGAGACTAATGCCTTACCATTTTAAGATCTAACGCTCAAATATTTCAAGCATTAAATGGTAAACAGAAACTTTCTAGTACAAAAGTGCATCTATTTAGAAAAAGGAAGTCAACTTTTCAGGCTGCCAAACCAAATGAAGATTGTTCAGAAAAGCAAATCGCCAACACAGTCCTGTACCTTCCATTTTGGTGCAAGTTCAGAAGTTGCTTTTTCTGACCTGTCTAAAAGTTCGATATGTGTGCCTCTGTCTTGAAGATTGAAGCTAAGTCATCTTCAATGGCTCTTTTTCACTGAAGACTATATATTTACCAAGAAAGAAGAACGAAATGTAGAGACAACAAGAACGAATCAAATCAAAAGAATAGACGCTGTTTGTAAATCTTTTGTAAAGAACACATTGTTTACTTACGTTCACTGGACGATAGTGAAAACTCTCAGAAACAATTCTGTAGTGAGCTTAATCTTTGACATCCTTACTTCGTGAGTCGTTTTTCTCTGTAATCAACTGAATTTATTGTGAAAGCCTAGAGAGACTTAGTGAAAAAGAATACTTTGGTTGTTAAAGCAATCTGGGGTGATTGCGTTGTAAAGCCTGAAGAAGCTATAAAGAATACTTGCAACCTACAGTTGGTTAGTGAATATCTTCTGAGTGAAGGGATTGGATGCAGCTCAAGGTTGAGTAAACCAGTATAAATTCTCTGTGTTCTTGTTCTTCTCTATCCTTTGCTTAAAAACGTTTACAAACTTGTTTTAAATTGCAATTTTTTTTTGAAACGCACAATTCAACCTCCCCTTTCTTATGCGTTTCTTGCTCTCTCATAAAGGTGCCTAGCCTACTTCTCCGACAAAAATTAGTCATTGGTAAAATCAATAGATACTTCGCATCTATTAACATGGTAACAAAAAAAAAAATGGATTCCACAATTTACTCCACTTTTTTATATTTTATTTTTATATCAATTTTAAATAATAAACAAAATATACTAATTTTAATTAAACAAAAAAAATTTACTTCAAAATTTAAAATAAAAAAAATTAAATCTAAAAAAATTAAGAAATTAAAAATTAAGTCTATGTGCCACATTAAATATTATGTAAATATAATAACAACACCTTTTTATTTCCTTTTTATTTCATTTATTTTTCTGAAATTGTTATTCAAGTAATAATTTAATAAATAAAAAGTCACGAGAATAAACGATGACCCACAATACAAAACCTATTAATAATTCTCTCATTCAATAATTATTATGAAGAGAAATTCTTGTAAACGTATACCTACAATTCAAAAATTAACCTTGTGCAAGCAAATGAAAATGATGTACACGGCGTTTCACGTTTGCGACAAATGAAAATAAAATAAAAAAGGCCAATGCTACCTGTGCTACATTCAATATTATGTACATACAAATTTTTAGATCCACAAAACAGGAAAGAACATCAGTTGCTCTCCACAGTTACTGAATCTTTTAATGGGCTCCACTATAGTTGTTCTCCAATTGTGCTAACACCTCACATGAGTTGCTTACCCACTGCTTATATATAAGTGTAGATATTTGTGTGGGAGATGACCTAAATTATCTTCAAATAAATCATGATATGATGGGGTGGTTCAAATAAATTAGTAGAAGTAATCTTATTTATTAAATAGATATAAAGCAAAATTAATTCCTTAGATTACTATTGTCCCTTAGGCTTTTAGCAAGAGTTAGAAATTCTTTATTTTTTTTTCATGAACCTAATGACACAAAATTATAATATAAACTAACATTAATCTCAAGTATTATATAGACATTTTCAATTTTAATAAAATATAAAAATAGAAATTAAAAAGAAAAATATTTTAAACTATAAAAATATACATAATTAATTTAAAATAATTTAAATTAAAATTTACAAGATACACAATTTTATCCAATTTTCGTACCCATATAGTGTCCCATAAACTAAACATTGACTTTTCCCCCCTTAAGTTTCTTGTTTAACGATTGTTTTCTTCGATGAATTAAATAAATTTAAATACGTTGATATTGTAAAATACTTTTATGCCATCATCTAATCATAGATGACATAGCAAAATTATTGAATTTTAAAAATTATGTAGGTGGCAAAATAAATTTAACTCTTCTTCCATTAACATTTTATATGCATAATTTCATAAAAAAAAAATAAAAATTATCCCCTTAAAACCTTAAAGTTTCGTGGACTAATTAATTATGAAAACACCTTTTCTTGGTGTAGTTGAAGGACAGAATTTGATTTTTAAACCGACTAATTTGCACAATTTAAGTGTCCTATCTGTCAATCTTCCACTTGTGGTATGTTGAGTATCTACTTACCAGATACAAGATAATTTGTAACAAGTCTGCTCCATAATCTATCGGCAAAGGAAAAAAATTATTTTACAGCCCAAAATCTTATACATTACCCTTATAACCATGTCCATGTATGTATGTGCGTAGAAGGGATATGGTCTAAGATTTTCAGGTGTGAAAAAATAAAATGTGATTAGCAATATAGACTACTTTTTCTTCAGTTGAACAGACGTTGTCTACTTTTCCTTTGGTAAAATATGTTAAGAGTTCAACAAATATAAAAGAAAATCTTCATTGCCGCCCACTCTACTAAAAACATAGTATAGTATATGAAAACGCATTGTAACTATTAATTAAGGGCTTCTAAAATCTTTCATATGTTTCAGATATTTTATGCTTAAAATATAATTTGCCGCCATTGGCAGTTTTATCACAGATGAGATGGTCATTGTGGATACAAGACAGAAGAGAAGTATTCAATTCAATAATGTATTTAATGCAGCATTAAATAGCCTGGTAGCTCCTGAACTCATAGACTCTACCAATTAGAGAGAGAGGGATGAGAGAGAGAGAGAAGCTGGATAATGGTGAGACCGCGAGGAAGGAGATCTTTTGGATCGGATAGCGGTAAGACTAACCAAAACCACACTTATTCACGATCATGGGCGAGGGAGACTCGAGGGAGGGGATGGATGAATGGCAACAATGGGATAGTTACTTTTTATTTCACAAATTTCACTGAGAAGTTAAGTGCGGAGGCTTTACATCATCAAGAATTCTCGAGGAGGAGCAAGGTGTCAGATATATTTACTCCGAGGAAGAAAAATAAGGGAGGGAGAAGTTTTGGTCATGTCAGATATGTGGGGGTTGGGGATGTGATATCCATGGAGGAAGAGCTCAATGAAATATGGCTCGGAACGTTTAAACCAAGTTAATATTGCGAGGTTCACCAGAACAAAAAAGGTCCAAAAATCAAGCACAGTGATAAGGTGGCGGGGAACAAGCCAGTGCAAAAGCCACACTCATATCAGTCAAAACACATCACAGAGGGAGTAGGATATGTTGATGTGGTTACAGGCAAGACAAGACAGGTCTAGAGAGTTAAAAAGGGCGTGGATGGAGGAAAAAGGAACGAGGAGGACGAGAGGTGGAACGGTTTAGAGCACAGTTTTAGTAAAGAAGATATGTGATGGTTGATGGAGTGTTACGTAGGCCAGGTTCATAGCCCAGACAAACTGATCACATTGTAAGACAAATCATTAAAGAAAGCTTGTTGTCTTTGATGGTGGTTCCAATGGGGGGGATAGAGTGTTGATTACGGTAGCAGAGAGGGAGGATTTTGTTGAATTAGTCAAGGAGGCGGAAGATATCTTCCAATGGTTCAGTGATTTGATGATTTGGTCTCCTCAGGAAGTAGTCAAGGAAAGATAAGCTTGGGTCAGGTGTCAGGGAGTGCCAATCCATGCATGTGGTATCGATTTTTTCTAAAAGATTGTTACTAGTATGGGTAGATTTGTATCTATGGACTTGCCAACAATGTTGAAAAAAATATTAGATTAAATATGTTTTTAGTTTTTTAAAAATATTGTAAAATTAATTTTAGTATTTTTTTAAAAAAAATTTTGAATAAAATTTTTTAAATATTAAAAATACATTAGTTAGATCCTTATGTTAAATTCTGTTTAACTTTTTTGTTAAATGATGGTCACATCAGTATTATAGTTATTGTTAATTTGCTGATGTGGCTGTTTATGTCAACTATTATATTCAGGTCAGATTAGTAACATATTTTTTAAATAAAATTATTACATGTTTAATCCTAAATAATCAATTTTTTTAACCACAAAGCAAAAGCAGTTACACGATTTTTTATTAAAAATTATCACTGAGTACTTTTAGTAATAAAATAGTTTATTTGGAAGCTGATATGACTATTATATAACAAAAAGTTAAACAAAGTTTAATATAGGGATCTAATTAAGGTATTTTTAATATTTAAGGGACTTTATTCAAAGAAAAATTATTCTGGAACTAAAACTAATTTTGTCATATTTTTGGAATACTAAAAACATATTTAACTCAAAAAGATTTGATGTTGCATGGGTTTTAATACAAACTACTTCTTTGCAAATCATTAAGAGTTGTTATATTTAGACACCCAAACAGTAACTAACCACCATTAGACACCTGGAAACGTGTCATTTTTTATATAATTTAATTATTTAATAATTAAATCAATAAATGAGTCGGCAAAATAAGTTTTAAAATAAAATAAAAATTAGCCCTTCATCTTTCTTCAATGGAGCGTAGAAATGAATGCTCTCCTCCCCCGACTTCTCCATGACGGCTAACAGTGGAATAGCAATAGAGGAATCGTGGCAACCGGGATTTGTGAGGTGTTCTCTCTCCCTTTGTAGGTCTTCACTGAGGAGGAATCCAGGTTCACCTTAACCTACAGTGGGTGCTATATTTCTGACCATTGTCTAGTCTTGTGCCCCTCTTCACTCACCATCCACAGGTTGTCCTTCTTTTCTATATTTGTAAGGTTTACCATTTTGTGTGTGAAATTTCATGTGGGTATTTATTTGTCCTAAAAAATTTGTGATTTTTATTGCTTTATTAAATTTCCCAAAATGAGAAAGGGGTTTTGTGCCTGTGAAAATTTGCTCTTTTTGTGCTTGTTTTGTTCTTTTGATTTGTGGGTATGTGGCTTTATACATGCATAAGATTAAAGGACTGCAGGACCCATGTTTATTCTACTTCTCTGCTTCTGGGTATGTCACTCTATATTTATGTTCAATATTGGGCAACACACGAAGAAACACCTTTACCTTGCCACATTTTATGTCTGATTATTCTTATGTTGTTTCTTGACTTTAATTTTGTTGTGAGATTGTTTGTGTTTGAGGTTTAGTTAACATTGTTTATGTTTTTGGTTATCTTCCTCATAATGGTTTGGATGGTTGATTTAGGAGGTTTGATGGTTACTGGTTAATTATAACTAAGTTGATTGTTTTATTTGTGAGTATGAGCTTTAGAATGTCAATGTTTGAAGATACCTCTTCCCTTGATCCTCAAACCAACATTATCGAAATTAAAGTTATATAATTTGGTTTCATTTGTGAGTATGAGCTTTCTTTGAATCACTGGCTTCCTAGTAATGGGATCCATAGGCTGTAGAAACATTGTCAGAGGGAACAGCAAGTGGAAGCTTGTAGCAAAAAGAATTAGGAAGAAACAAAGTGGTTGTAGGTGTAGGAATAGAAGTGGTAGCATTGAAAGGAAATTTAGAGTTCATATCAAAAGGCCTTCCAGTTTAGTTGAACTAATGAGTAGAGGTTGAATCATTTGGGAAATAGTCAATGGCTGCATAACTCATCTGAATGGAAAAATCCCCCATCAAATGTGGGGGTTCACAACTAATGGTTTAGTTGTCCTGACATTTACTCATAAACTTGTCCAAGAACAAGTGTTTGTTGCTGACAGTTGTTTCTTGCAAAATTGCTGTCATTTTTTTAGTAAATGTTGAAGCTGTAAGAACCATCCATCTTGGGTGCATAGGCTTTTGGAGAAATTGATGTTCTCTAATCATAGGAAGCTGAATCTGACTTGGAGCTCTTTGATTTCAGGTAGTTCAATTCATTGGATACTTTTGTGCTTTTTGTTGGCTCCTACCACTATCTTCTCCATTCTTAAATTCGAGCAGTGGGTTGTGGGTGACAAAGTCTATGCCTTTTTGTGTCAGTTTCTTCTTCAAGCAAGAGTTCCACAAATTCTTGATTTCATTGTTAGTCCTCCCTAAGAAGTGTACCGCAATTTGAGACCACCTAAGACAACATAGGATGTGCATGTTAATGAAAAGAAAAGACAACATAGGATCATGAGAAGGGGTGAATTATAATTACCTGTTTCCTAATGCTGCATAAAACTCAATGATAAGGTTTTCTTCGTCTTGTGAGAATATTCTTGTATTTTTAAATCAGGCCTTAAGTAATTGATCCACCTAAGCTTGCAGCTCTTACCACACCATTGCAAACCTACCAAATTGTCAATATATGTCATTTACATGGAGATGAATAACAATTTTCTCTTATTATATGATTAAGGAGAATAAAGAAGGCTGAGTTGGATAATTGGATTACCTACTTGCTTAGACACATAACTCCAACATCCATGACCATACTTTGTTATATGCCTCAGAAGTTTTTCATCCTCCTTAGGATTAAAAATTATTTTAAAGTACATGGTGTTATAGGATGGTGTTACAAAATGGGGTGACAAGACAATGCCCAATTACACATTTGTAACAGATTTCATTATTAATTTTTATTTAATATGATGCAGATTATCTTATAATAGTGAATTAAGGGGTGCTTATGACTTGTATTGGTTAATAAACAATTGTCTTTGCATAGGCTGACATTGGTGACTTTAGTCAAAGTTATATTTATCGATGGGTCCTTCACCTTAGAAATATATACTGTAACAATGTGTTGAAAGAAGCTAGTCTTCCCTTAGACTTGGACTATGAATAGTTTAAGAGGTCGGTATTTGCATACCAACATACTTAATAGTAGGTTACCATTCTTCTGATAGTTCAGTTTACATTTATATAAGTTTATTTAATCTTACAATATTTGTAAATTTGTATTACTTATCATAAGATTTTAACTTAACCGCTATGATATGTAGGTCACTGAAATAAGACTCATGTCTGAATTTGGCTAGCATAGTGAAGACATTTATTTTTTGTAGTCATTATCAAAAAGGACCATATCAGATGTAATGTGTGGCAACACTGGCATTGAGTTTTTTTTTTTTTTTGTATGCTGGGTACCTATACTTCATAATGAATTTGTCCTTGAAACATTCGTGGACTCAGTTTAAAACTTTTATTATTATTTGTTCATGACATTCCTAACAGTTGCATCTATTAGAGCACTATTCATTGTTGATAATAGCAAGTCTTTAAATTGAATTAAGCAGCAATTAGTAACAACATTAACAAAACTCAATCAGATCTTAAGGGTTAATTGTTAATAGTATAATGGTTAACTAGTGTATATAAATTAGGTAAATCTTTTGCTTTGATAGATCTGACTTCAAGTGGTTATTCAAGTGTTCGATATGGTTAACTCGATGTAACTAAATGGTTAACCCTGTGCTCTATATGATTAAATAATTATACTTTGAATATAATATGGGACATTAGAATCAAAAGAGTTACACCTCTTTGTAGATCACCATTTGTTGTTGTTAATTAGGGTCCTGAAATTTGAGAACCAACAATCAACATGAATGACTTCATATTCAAAACTCAATTGAGACTTTAGTGGTTAATTGTTGATAGTATAATGGTTTACTCTTGTATAAAAATTGCTTAATATTTTTGTTCTAATAGATCTGACTTCAAATGGTTATTCAAATGTTCATATGGTTAACTCCATGTAAATAAATGGTTAATCCTGTGTTGTATATGGTTAAATAATTATACTTCGAATACAATATGAAACATTGCATTCGAAAGAGTTGCACCTCTTTGTAGATCACCATTTGTTGTTGTTAATTACGGTCTTTAAATTTAAGAACCAACAATCAGTATGAATGACTTCATATTCAAAACTCAATTACGACCTTAGTGGTTAAGTGTTGATATTATAATAGTTAACTCTTGTATATAAATTGGTTAATTTTTTGCACTGATAGATCTCAGGATTATCCAAGTGTTCAATATGGTTAACTCCATGTAAATAAATGGTTAATCTTGTGTTGTATATGGTTAAATAATTATACTTTGAATACAATATGAGACATTGCATTTGAAAGAGTTGCACCTCTTTGTAGATCACCATTAGTGTTAATTACGGTTCTTAAATTTAAGAACCAATAATCAGTATGAATGACTTTATATTCAAAACTCAATTAAGACCTTAGTGGTTAAGTGTTGATATTATAATGGTTAACTCTTGTACATATATTGGTTAATTTTTTTGCACTGATAGATCTCGGAGTTGTCTAAGTGTTTAATATGGTTAACTCCATGTAAATAAATGGTTAATCTTGTGCTATATATGGTTAAATAATTATACTTCGAATACAATATGAGACATTGCATTTGAAAGAGTTGCACCTCTTTGTAGATCACCATTAGTTGTTGTTAATTACGGTCTTTAAATTTAAGAACCAACAATCAATATGAATAGCTTCATATTCAAAACTTAATTAAGACCTTAGTGGTTAAGTGTTGATATTATAATAGTTAACTCTTGTATATAAATTGGTTAATTTTTTGCACTAATAGATCTCGGGGTTGTCTAAGTGTTCAATATGGTTAACTCCATGTAAATAAATGGTTAATCTTATGTTGTATATGGTTAAATAATTATATTTCGAATTCAATATGAGACATTGCATTTGAAAGAGTTGCACCTCTTTGTAGATCACCATTCGTTGTTAATTATGGTCCTTAAATTCAAGAACTGACAATTAGTAAAAATGACTTCATATTCAAAACTAAGAACTTAATGGTTAATTGTTGGTTGAATATTGGTTAACTCACATATATAAATTGGTTAATTTCAATCATTTGATAGGTGATTTTCCAAGTGTTGTACATGGTTAACTCTATATAATTAAATGGTTAATCCTGTGCTGTGTATGGTTATATATTTCTACTTTCAATACAATATGATTCATTATCTTCGTAAATGTTGCATCCTTTTGAATATAATTATATACTTCAATGATCTGAAATGAAAATTTTATAAAAAAAATTCAATATTAATGATACCTTAACAATTGACTTCCTTAACGTCATGAATTCCTAATAAAGACTAATTTGTTTAGGAATTGTTGAATTGAAAATGAGGTTTGTAGCAAAATACAAATTTAATCAAAAACAATATTTTGTGGTTAAGTACGGGTTAAACTGTGGTTAACTATGAATCACGCATGGTTAATTTCCTATTTTTTTGATACTATTACAACAATGTCAGAGAAATATAGGCAATTCTTTGTCTGAAGCCTATTGCTTGTTGTACTAGTATCCAAAAAGTGTGTTTTAACATGTGACATAATAGTTAGAACTATTTCCTTCGACAAACACACCTAAAATATTTATTGGTTAATCATATATGCATAAAGTGTTAATAATGTGTTTCACCTGGTTAAAGACATATGAAATTCATATTACCTCAACAATTGACTTCCTTAACGTCATAAGTTACTAATAAAAACTAATTTGTTTAGGCTTTGTTGAATTGGAAATGAGGTCTTCAACAAATTACAAATTTCATGAGAAACACTATGCTATGGTTAAGTTATGGTTTAGTTGTGGTTAAATTGTCAACATTTATGGTTAACTATCTTTTTTGGATACTATTCGTTTAATGCTAGACAACAATAACAAGTTCCCTATGTTAAAACTATAAAAGTTTGTGCTAGTTTCTAATGTCTTTGTCTAAACATATAAGACAATAGTTGAAAATGTTGTCTTACACAAACATGATTGCAACATTCGTTGGTTAATCTGACACAAATAAAGTGTTAACAATCTCATTCAACTGGTTAAACAAAATTAGGTTTCATGTTACATCTGAAATTCACTTCCTTAATGAAAAAAAATTACTAATAAAAACACTTTAATTAAGGTATTTGAAAATTTATTATACTTCTTTTTCAATTTAATATAAGATCTTAATAAAATCAAAAATTTATCAGAAACAGGATACGATGGATAAGTAGGTGTTAATTTGTGGTTAATGTACAATCTTGAGTGGTTAACTACCTTTTTTTATACTAATCCTCCAATGTTACACCACTATAAGGACTTGCTTGTCTTAAGCTTATAAAAATTTTGTACTACTGTCTAAACTGTATCCAACATGTGAGACAATAGTTAAACCTATTTCCTTCGACAAATGTACCTGCAACATTACTTGGTTAACCGCACACAAAATCCAAATTTGTTAGAAACAGAATATGATGGTAAAATGTACAATAAATAATTTACACAATATTCACCTTTCTAGATTTTGAGGAATCATAACCCGTCATTTTATTTGTTGTCATTTGGTGCTACAATCACAACTTTCATAATTTATACTTTCATTAGAATTATTTAATATCTTCGAATAAGCATAAGAATAATCTTTAATATGTATTTCATGAATATCTCTAAATAAAACCTTCCACAAACAACAAACATCAATACTAACTAATTCAACTCATTAATTATATTGTTTGTATTGGAGATGACAGACAGAAGTCACACACACACACTAATGAGATAGTTGACAACAATGAGAGAAAAAAATTATTCATTGCAATATCTGTTGCATACAGTTAAACACAAGTATTTATACAAGTCTAATATCAGATACAATATATTAACTCTTTACTCAACAGAATTAACCACTTCCTCTAACAGAATTAACCCAGCTTGTATTACTCTGCAACACTCTGCTTTGCAACACAAAACAATTCATCAAACAAGAAATTCATATGAAGAGAATATTTTTCCATATCCCATCTATATTCTCTACCTTGACCTGCAAAATAATAAAATGCCACATCATAAAAACTCAATTTTCATTTCATTCATGAAACTAATCAAATAGAGAGCTACTCATACATAATAACCCAGCAAAACTCAATATGGAACAAGAGAAATAGAATAAGTTTTTAACCATGGTAATAAACATTAAACAAGCAATCCTCACTAAATGAAGTCCAACTGCAAAATCATGAGCCTTTCCTCTGGTTACAATTAAAGATTTTCTCTTTGGTGCCCCCTTTTCGTTATCACCCTCTCTGTTAAGCGAGTGTACTCTTTACAATCCTATTCTTTCTTCTTTCACGACCTTTCTTTCTCCTTGCCTCCCATTCTGTCTTTCTGCTTCCTTCTCCTCTTTTTTCTCACCCTTTCATCTCAAACAGGCCTCCAAATTGCAATTTTTCCGTTTCTCCTTCCAAGTTTCTTTATGCTCACTCTTCTTCTCGCTAACTTCTAAACCCTTTCCTCTTAATTTGTGTTTTAGAAACCCTCCAGCCTCAGGCCTCCCGCTACTTTGCTTCTCTTTTTCAAATTTGGATTTTTTTTTCATTTTCCTTTATTTTTTTTTTATAAAGATCCACGTAAGAGTCACTTATTGACTCAACAAAAATAAAATATTTTAATGGAGTGTTGGAATGGTGTTTCTGAAAAAAGGGTGTCAACGTATCATTTTCCAATCATTAATAAGTTGATTAAAGTTTGAATTAATGGACTTGTGTTCTTTATTTGTACTGTAGAGGAAAATTTTGCAAATCCATTTGTGTGCTTAAGGGGTGAGAACAACTATGACCACCAAGAAGGTACTTCAATTGATACGTCGAATTATTCTATTGATTTGGAAATGCCTGAGGGAGATTTAGATCGGATGGATTTTGAAATTCAAAATTCCAACGATTATAAAGTTAGGGTTAATGTGGAGGATTTGGTGGAAAATTGGTGCAAGGAAAACGCACTAATTTATGGTAAAGAAAAAGGGTTAGATGTGGATTTTTCTTGTAAGGAGACAGAGACATTAGTTGAAAAAGATTCAGCATGTAGCAATGTGATGGATATAGATGCTAATTTTAGCGGTTTTGAAAGGCAAGAAAATCGAGAATAGTGCGGGGTGTTGAGTGGGCTTATTGTAAATATGGATGTGGGAATGGGCCATGTGGGGAAGGAGAGCAGCCCAATGAAAATAGGAATAGGACCAAGGAATAAACAAGGCATACAATGCAATATGGTAGATGTAATGGATCACGACCCAATGAAGGTTTTGACATTAACCCCAATATCCAATTCAACAATCTCTTGTGGGCCAAAAACGTGTAATCCAACACCCAATCCAATAATCTAAGTCACGAGTGGAATAAATGAGGGCATATATGCTATTGTCACAAATGCAAAAAAGGAGGTGTTTACCCACGGGATTTTAGATACGAAACAAGACTCTTATGATTGCGAAGGGCAATGTAAGCAGGATATGGAGGATGCACTTATAAATGTAAGAGGTTTGCAAGGCCTATACGAGGTGGCTGTGCAATATGAAGGAGAAAGTGGGATGAGCAATTACATTTCGCTTCGCGTCAGGGGTTGTATGGGACAAACAAAAATCGGTGTGGAGATGTGGTGGTCTCAAAAGGTGTAGAAGGTAAGAGTTAGGAGAATAGTGGCACGAAGAATGCAAAAGTAGCCAGAGGTAGGGGTTTCAAGGTGAAGACATCCAATACTAAGCGAAAGAAGAAGCCACCAAAGGGTTAGAAGAGGGACACACAAAAGGTTGGTGACACATCTATTTCTTTGGATGTGGCTGATCACGGTAACATGGTTACTTCTAAAAGCAACACTCAATGGTAGGTGAAAATGCTATTACATAAAGGACTAGAAAAGATCACTACATAGGTATGGAAATTTGGGAAATCTATCGAAGTTGCATGTGATGGGAAGGATTCAGAGCTGATTTAGTAATTAGAGGAAACAGAGATGCGAGATTGAGAAGTAGGAGGTCGAGCTTGTGCAAGGGAGCTGCAAGAGGAAGGATGGCTTTTCCTTCTAGTCAAGGGTGAAGGTGGGTGAAGTAGGACTTATGAAGTTAATCTCTTACAATGTCAGAAGTCTTAGGGGTATCCTTAAGAAGAGGGAGGTGTAGAAGTTGTGTGTTGTACATAAGCCAGACTTGATTTGTATACAAGAGTCAAAGTTAGCGGTGTTAGACAAGAAACTATGCTTGTTGTTATGGGGTGACGAAGACTTCCAATGGGCCTTTAAACAAGTAGAAGGAAGAGCGCGAGTGCTTAATAATGATTTGGAGAGCAGTAGGAGAGGAGCAACAACATATATCAGATAAGAAGAGATGAGGTTGTTTGGGGAGTTTAAGTCTAAGGCAGAATTAACTGATTTGCCTTTGATTGGAAGGAAGTATACATGTATCTAGATGATGGGTTTGCCACGAGTTGGTTGGATAGATTTTTGGTATCTAAGGATTGGTTAATCTCTAGGCCAAATTGCGCTCAGTGGGGGTTGCAAAGGGGTTTATCTGATCAGTGTGTAGTGTTGTTATAGGATGCAGTAGTTAACTGGGGACCTAAATCGTTTCGGATGCTACATTGTTGGTTGGAGGTGGAGGGGTATGCAGCTTTTGTTAAAGAACAGTGGCGTTCCTTAGACATTGAAGGCCGAAAGGCATTTGTGTTGAAGGAAAAAGTGAAGATATTAAAGTAGAAGATGAAAGAGTTGAATCAGGCACATGTAGGTAACTTGGAAGAAATGATCAAAGTGATGAAGGAAGAATTACAAAAAGGGATCTGTAGAGTGAGATGGATGAATTAAATGAATAAGAGTTGAAGGCTAGAAGGGAGAGTCAAGTTCAAATCTATCGTTTGTCAAAAATAAGATACAGTTATCTTTGGCAAAAATCAAGACAAACTTGGTTGAAGGAAGGGGATGGAATTCCAAGTTTTTCTATAGCTTTATTCAAAAAAGGAAACGAGTGAATGAAATCTTAAGTTTGGAGATAGAAGGGGTCAAAGTTCAAGGGATGAAGTAGTCAAAATAAAGTATAGGAGAATATTGTAAGAAGCGCTACAAAATGAGGCTAGGCCAAAAGCTAAATTAGAAGACTTGGTCTTTAAGAAGATTAACGCTACAGCTAGTTAAGTGCTAACAACGCCATTCTTGAAGGAAGAGATAAAGGATGCAGTTTGGGAATTCGATAGTGCGAAGAGCTCCAGATCGGATGGAGTTAGTTTTGGCTTTATTAAGGAGTTTTGGATAGATATCAAAGCATATTTCATTTCTTTTTTGTATGAATTTCATGCCAATGGGAAATTAGTAAAAAGGTGTAATTGTTCTTTTATTGTCCTAATTCCAAAGAAAGATAATTCGTAGGTCGTAGAAGGTGAGTAAGTATAGACCTATCTCTTTAATTGGGTGTATGTAAAAGATTCTTGCTAAATTACTAGCCAATAGGTTGAGAAAAGTGATGCATCCTTTGATAGCTAAAACATAATCAGCTTTTGTTAAGCAGAGGTAGATTCTGGATGGGGTTCTTATAGGAAATGAGGTTGTGGCAGAAGCACAAAGAAAGGATAGATAATTGATTTTGTTCAAGGTTGACTTTGAGAAGGCAAACGACTCAGTTGAGTGGGATTATCTAGACTTTGTTGTGGAGAGGATGGGGTTCTCAAGTAAATGGAGGGATTGGATGAAAGAATGTTTATCCACACTTACTATTTTCGTGCTATTAAATGGCAGTCCTATAAAGGAGTTTAGGATGGGTAGGGGACTCAAGCAAGGGAACCCTCTATCCTCTTTTTTTATTTTGATTGCGGTAGAAAGGCTTAGTGTCATGTTTAATAAAATGGTGGAGATGAAAATGTTCATTGGTGCATAGGTAGGGGGATGCTAGATCCAATTTCTCATTTGTAGTTTGCAGATGATACTTTGATATTTGGAGACAGAAGTTGGGCCAACATTTGGGTGTTTAAGACCGTTTTTCAAGTATTTGAGGTGGTGTCGGGACTTAAAGTTAACTTTTATAAAAGTTCACTGGTAGGGATTAATGTGGAGGATAGTTTGGGTGAAGGAGGCGGCATATGCACTTAATTGTAAGGTGAGGTATCTTCCAATAAAGTATCTTGGATTACTATCGGGGGTAATCCAAGAAGGTAATCTACATAGGTGCTAGTAGTGGAATCAATCAGAAGGCAATTGTCATCTTGGTTGAGCAAACATTTATCATTTGGAGGCCGTGTAATTCTTTTAAGGTTAGTCTTGTCATCCATATCGATCTACTATATTTTGTTCTTTATGGCTCCATCAAGTATTGTCTTTAAAATTGAATCCCTTTTAAAAAAATTTCTATGGGGTGTGGGAGAAGAAGTAAGGAAAGTTCATTGGGTGGCATGGGAAAATGTGTGTAAGAGAGTGAAAAAGATCGATTAGGGGTTAAGAACATAAAAGCTTTTAATTTGGCATTATTAGGGAAATGGAGGTGGCGTATGCTGGTGGAAAAAGAGAGCCTGTGGTATAAGGTGTTAGTTGGGGTGTATAGGGAAGAGAAAGGAGAGCTACAAAGGGGTAGTAAAAAAGGGTCAATATGGTGGAAAGATATTTGGTCAATAGATGAGGGACAATAGGGGGAAATGTTGTATTGGTTTAGGGAGTCAACGGAGAGGGAGGTGGGAAATGGGAAAGAAACATCGTTCTAGGCAGATCCATGGGTGAGAGAGGGACTCTAGGCAAACATTTTCAGAGGTTATATACACTAGTGGGTAATAAAGCGTCTAAGGTGGTAGAATTAGGAAAATGGGTGGAAGGGAGGTAGGTGTGGTCGTGGTCCTGAAGGAGAAAGTTTTTTTCAGTGGGAATGGGATCCTTTTCATTCTTTCTAATAGGTGGTGGATCATATTCGACTGACGCAAGATGGTGAAGACAAATGGAGGTGGAAGAAAGACGTTAGTGGATTATACACAGTCCACTTGGTGTACAAGACTTTAATGGAGGGCAGCACATGGACACTTAATATGAAGTGTAAACAGTTGTGGAATAAGTCAACACCTTTGAAAGTGGCTATGTTTGCATGGAGACATATGCAAGATAGAATCCCCACAAAAACTAACTTGAGACGAAGGTGTATATTATCAAGTGAAGAATGCCTATGCATTGGGTGTAACAAGAAGGAAGAGACAAACAATCATTTGTTCCATGAATGTCGGTGGTTTGGCCAAGATTGGGGTGAGTGCCTAAACTAGTTAGGAGTGACTACAAAATTCCATAATGTGGTGTTTTGTTAGTTTCATCAGTTCCAAGGTCTCACAAGAAACACATGTATAGATGGTGAAGGGTGACTTGTGTTATGGCACTTGATTGTATAAAAAATATGGAAGGCACAAAATAATATGGTTTTTAATGACAAAATTCTGCACATTAAGGATATAGTGGAGTTGGTGAAAATTACTTCATGGTATTGGTTAAAAGTGAGGCAGAAGGGCTTTAATTATCTGATGTCTTCATGGCTCACAAATCCCTTAGATTGTCTTTGGGCTAAATGATTACAATCATATAAATAGAAGGTTTGGGGAAAGATGGGATTAGTAGAATGGTGCAAGGGGAGGATGTATCTGTCAGTCCCTATTGGACATGAATAAGGGGGCAACTTGCATTCATGGGGCCTATTACATTTGCTAAAGGGAATTTGCATAAGGGTTATGCAAGATAGTTACAAGGGGGTGATTAAATATGTATCTTGGAACTTCTTGTGTAACTAATGGCATAAAATTGTATTGTGGATTATTGTGGTGTATGTTAAGATGTGGATAATTTGATTCAGATGGCTGTCTTAACATGAAAAGACATGATTCTTGGAATCTTTCTAGGTAAGGGCAATTGGGGATGACTAGTAGTGAGGTCAAAACACTCAAATGCTCAATTCTTGGAAACCTATGGATTGGTGGCTGGTTGAGAAATAAAAGAAGGTGTTCACTTTTATTTGTGACTTTGGGATAGCGTCTAGGGGGGGGGGGGGAGCACAAGTAGGAGGAAGATATTATTTTGGTGGCTATCCCAATCTTTTTAAAAAGAGGCAAAGGTGTAATTTGGTAAGCGCAGAAGTCTAAGGCCAGATTGGAAGATATTGTAATGATCACTTCTTGCAAGGTGCTGGCTTTGTAAGATGAGTTCCAAGATCAATGTAATCTAATAAACATGTTTGTTTTGAGGGATAGATAATCAGAGGGTGTGGAAAACTACATACTAGAGGGGTAAGACACGTAGGTTGAAGACTCAAGCCTGATGCAAACAAGTGTGTAGAACATGTGGCTGCATATGGTTATGGACGGGCAATTTAACTTATATATATCGTGGAGTTATTTTTGGAATACGTGTAGAAGAATGGATCTGAAAAAATTGGAATGCAATGGGTTTTTGAATCAAAAATGTGATTTTATAGGGGGCATTTCCTATGGTGTATTCATATAATGCTTTTGCTCCGCGTGCAAGGCTTTAAAACAATAACAACAACAAGAAATATAAACCCTTGATTAAGGGGGCTAGGTGTCAAATGATTTACATGTTTTATTTTTATGCCATTTAGTTTATGTAGATGGTGTATGGGGTGTTAAAAAGATGCTATTCTCACCCCATTTTTTCCTATTTTCACCCTAAATTTTGTTTGCTATTTTTTTGCTATGTATTGTGCACAATAAAAACACGTTTCTATTGTGTATAAAGGGTGCATCCCCTATACACAACAGAAACACGTTTTTGTTGTGCACAATACATAGCAAAAACATGTTTTTGTTGTGTATTTGGGATACATACAAAACGAAAACATGTTTTGTTGTGTATTTTGAATTCATACTAAATGAAAATGTATTTTCGTTGTGTGTTTTGAAATTAATTGTTTATATTTTTAAAATTCAATTTTTTACGCACGACTTTTAATGATTCACTAACGTGTGAGCAGGGCACACATTTGAATCAAAGTGATCGAGACCCCTGATTTCCTATGTGTAATCTCAACTGTTACTTTTTCTAACATACAGGACAATGCTTTTAATTAGTGATTGACATGTGAACAAGGTATGCGTTTGAATTGCTATGATCTGGAACCTTGATTTACTGTGTGTAATCTCGACCATTTCTTTTTTTGACTCATAGTACAAAGTTTTTAATGATTCACTGAGGTGTGAATAGGGCATGCATTTGAATCGATGCGATCTAGACCCTTGATTTACTATGTGTAATCTCGATTGTTTCTTTTTCTGACACATAAGATAAGGATTTTAATGATTCACCAACATGTGAATAGTATTTGCACTAGTATAAGTGAGATGTGCTCTAAAGCACCACATTGTCATTGTCAGTTCAAAGAAAGTTTATTAATGAATGTTTCATTGTTATTCAAAAAACACATGAGAAAGATATGGATATTACGTCACATGAATGAGAGTCACTAGATGAAGACTCTGTTTGGCTATCTCCACACTAGCCATGCCAGCTGTGGCACAGAACTCATGGAGGGTCTCGGAAAAGATCTTCTGCCATCTGAGGAATAAGATATGGATGAAAAATGTGATGGAACCACTCTAAGTAGTCATCTGTGCAGGTCCATGGAGCCCTATGTGACACAAACACTCCTCTGTCTACCATGTGTGCTTGCCAGTCCTCCAAGTCATTAGCACATGCAGTCAGCGTCGGATATCCAACAGGTGGGAGGCGGGGGATCCCTAGACATAGTCAAACTGCCTGAACACTCTTTCCAGCAAATAGGGCGTACATATAAGGACAACATCTGATGAAGCTTGAATAAAAAGAGATCGCCTGCAACTAGCTGAACTACTTTGTGTGCATCATATAGCACCCAAATGATGTTGCCCAACTACAACTAGTCTAGTGCTTCCTTGGTCCCCAATGCAAGGCCTGTACCTTTCATGGCATTCCACCTCAATAGGCGGGGAACCTGCTTAGTATAATTGATGGCCAGCTTGCAAGGGGTGACGGTCGGGAAGTGCTCGTAGGTCCACACTGTAAAACAATTAATAATTTAAATTACATAAACAAAATAAACACAAACAAATATCTAGAAAAAATACAAAATCGTACCATTAGTAGGCTTATGTATCCTCCAAACTACGCCATAGATTAAAGGCTTGCAATGTTGAGCTAGTCATAAAGGTAGGCCAAAGCAACAGAACCCCAAGAGTACTCATCGCATGGCTGAATTTCATGGAAAAGCTCTAGGTAGCAGACCTGCATATGCGTCGAGCTCTTATCAACCAATATCATGTAGTCGACAAGATGTAACAAATAAGCTCTGATAGCAAATGCATACTGCCTGGCTATGACGCATGCTTCATATGTCTCTTCAGCCACTGAAAAGTCACGCGAGCTCTTTTTTCGGTCACACCCCATGCATCGATGATGCATTGTATTTTATACTATTATTTACATCTTAATCCATGGAGGTTTGCATGCATTCTAGCTTATTAGGAGTAGTTTTAGTACTTATTCCCTTAATTTCTTTCATTGAATCACTTAGAATGCTTGAGGTGTGTTTTTGTGTTTGTTTGTGGATTTTAGGGAAAGTTTAGCATGAATTGATTTGGCTTTGGAGCTTAAACATTTAGACTTGAAGTAATTTGAAGCCAAGGAAGAGCAATGGAAGAATTGTTGAAGAAAAATGAAGAAAAGTTGTAAATCCCACAACTAGAGAGCGCCATGGCTTGTCTATGATAAATTTTAGGAAAATGCCACAAGAGCTACTAGAGAGCGCCACGGCTTGCCCGTGGCATGCTACTTGACGTTAATAAAATATTTATTTTTCTGTTTCTTTTTAGTTTAGGCTTGGACCCTTTTGTACTTTGAGACTTATATAAACTTCTTAGGCTTAGGAAAAAGGGTCCGAACATTGATTCTTGATAGCTTAGAGCGAGAGCTTTGGATTGGAATTTTCTCCTTTTTCTCTATTCAGTTTGAATGTTTTCTTTTTCTTCTTATTTGTTTTCCATGACTATGTGTGAGTAGTCATTTTTTTTCTAGGATTGGGCAGTAGCCCTATGAATGCTTAATGAATTGATTTCTTTTATCCCTATGTAATTTTTATTTCTCTCTTGATTTCTTCTTTATTAATTTTCTTTATTGCAAAACGAATTAGCCACATTTTACATAACTTTAGGGATTTGGGGAAGAATTGAGAGGTGAACTTAAATATCGAAACTATAGGAAGAAACCTACGTCCAAACTACGAAAGTAGGTGAAACCTTTGGGAATTAATTGAATTAACAAAGAACTCATTAGGTCTAATTAAACACAACCACCATGAAAGTAGGGGGACTAATTTGATTAGACACCCTTTTGTATCTTGAAAGAGAACAAAGGGTACCTTAGATTAATTCACCCTAAAGAAGAACAAGTAGGAGCACAAAATAAGAGAATTAACATAGTAAGCAGTCATAGGGTGAACCTCGATCCTAGAAGTTTTCTTTCGTTGAATTAATATAAGTTTTATTTGCTTGTTTAATTGATATTTTGCTTAACTATATTCAATAAGCTATTTTTTGTTTAATTTATATTGAATTGTGTTAATCACTAAACCTAACTGCGTAGTCCTTATGGAGAGAACTGATATTTTATTACTCGATGATACTGTACACTTGCTGTATCGTATCAATCGTGGTGTGTAACACTAAGCTCGCTCATTAGCAATCTTGTAGCCTCCTCATGAGATTCATGGGGGTATTGACAAAGCTTGCCTGTAATAGGCAAGTGCAGGAAAAATGACACATCATCTAGGGTAATGGTTATGTCCTCTACTGGCAGGTGGAAGGAGCTAATGTTCTTATGTCATCACTTAATAAAGGCACATATCATATCCTTGTTTGCAGCAATATATCGTGCCTGTGTAAGTGGGTGAGCCCTAACCTTTCCACGATGTTCGCGATCTCTGGATGTTTTGACATTAGTAAGACCTTACCCTCGTGGCTGACCAGCCTAAGCTCACCAAGAGCCATATGTGTCCAGCAACATGGTCCCTATAGGACCTAAGCAATGACAAACCTGTAAAACCTCCTCCAAATAGAGGTCCAATGATGTGATTTGCCAAACCAACTTGAGGTACCTCTACCTTTGGCTTAGGTATATTAGCATGTACCTCCTCTTGTTATGTTACTACACGTGTAGCCTCTCTAGCCTAACATGTAGATGCAGTCGGCGGTGGGGGCTCAGATGTGCCAGCTGCATCATCTAAGCCGAAAGGACCTAAATCTCGTGCATGGCATGATGGACCTGAAACAATAATAAAAATTTAACAATTAACTAAAATGTAGAATAAGTAATAATAAAATAATAATTGATAATTAAATTTTAATAACTTATTAATTTAGGGACCTAATTATAAACAATGTACAAGATCAAGGACCTAATTACAAAAATTTTACAAAATTAAAGACCTAATTAGAATTTTTTAAATTTATGGGCCTAATTAAAATTCTTGAAATAGTTTAGGGACCTATTGATTAGTTTAACCAATATTAATTAAAATAATAATAACAAATTTTATTTGCTTATTATTAATTAACAATTATAATTTTTTCTCTATGTAATAAAAAATTAACAATTATAAATAATATCATCATAATAAAAATTAATCATTACACAAATATTACAATAAAATATTAGTTAAAATTAAATCAAATAAATAATTAAAAGACAATTTTTTTAAAATTACATGCTACGTTTTGTATCTTACCCAGATACAAAACAAATCACGATTACGTTGAGTATCTAGGTTGGATACATAATGTAATCACGTTTTTGTTGTGTATTTGGGTTGGATACATAACGGAATTGCATTTTCGTTGTGTTCTCTAACACAACGGAAATGTGATTCCATTGAATTATAGAGTCACATAAAAAAAAGCTCCAACTAACTTGAGAGAGAGAGTGACGATTGTTTATGACGTCTAAGGAGCGTTTTTGACGATGAAAGGTGTGCAGTGATAGTAATGAGTGGTGATGCGAAGAAGGAGAATGGAAGAGGGAAGAGGGGAGAGTAAAGAAGAAGGAGATTCGTCGGGGAAGGGGTGAAAACTAAGAATGAAAGAAGTGAGGAGGGAAGGAGGGGTGACTGGTTTTAAATTTACAAGAGTAAAACAGTCTTTCTATGCATTTTTGTAAAAGATTGGGGTGAAAATAATAAAAAAAAAGTGAGAATAATAGAGTTTGGGGTGTTAGAGCATGTTTGGGATAGCTGAAATTTTGAGATTCAATTTTTTTGGACGAAAAAAGCTGTTTGTAAAATTATCTATATGTTTAGGGCATTAGCTAAAATTTGTAATTTTTTTTTTCTAAAAAATAAGCTTAAATATTTCATCTGAACTTTTGTAGTTTATAATTATTACTCAACAACTTTTTTTGTTCCTTTAAAAATGTAATGTCCAAATTACCCTTAAATTTTTCAACTTTTTTCTCTTTCAGCTTTTTACCCAACAACTTCTATCTTTTTTTGTAATTTACTACATAAAAGCTGTTTTTTTTTGTTATATCCAAACAAAATTAATTATTTTAAATCGTTTTTCAACAAACATACCCAAACAAAAATTAATTTTAACTATAATCAATTATAATAATAATCCATCATTAAAATAATCGATTATATTCATATGTAATTTTGGGGCTTATGGACTCTTTTGTACTCAAGTATGGGCCACGTTCTGTAGCATAACTTGTGCTGACAGTTTTGGCCTCTTTTCAATAATATATCTTAGCTTTTCCAAAATAAATAAATAGAAACTATCGATTACGTAACCAACCAACTCATCATTCTGTTTGATACATACGAAACTCATCATTCATGTATATTATATGGGAGTTACTATAGTACCCTCATAAATAAAACTGTTTTGAAACAGTTGTTTTTTAGACCAATAAAAACATAAGTTTTTGTCATGTCATTTATTTTGTTATCTTGTGAAAAAACTTTTTAGTATGCACTTCGTAGCATTATTTTCTCTTTCTCGTACAAACTTCTACTCTTACTCAAATAAATTTTTGTCTGCTTTCTATTGCAAAATAACGTGATGACTATTTCAAGGGCTTTTGATACATTTCTGGGAATTTTCATTAATTACTTGGAAAATAAATGAATCAAAACTCCCGGTGAAAGCACAGCAAAGACTCGTAAAGAATTTCATATCAAACTACTATGAATGGCTGTTTCTAAGCACTGCTTTTGGATAAAAAACGGTTTGTGCTTATGTTCTACCATACAATAATATCTGCCAATAGAACTTGGATATCTAAGGGCTTAAATGAATCGAATTAGTTTCCCTGAACTAAAGAAAAAGCCCTTCATATATTTGAAATGCCAGTTACATTAATTTCACTTTGATATGTGATTTTTCACTTCCAGGCTTGCAGCTTTTAGATGCGAAAGATGTTATATGTACAGATCTAGAGCCATTTAGAATGCCAAAAAATTGCATTCATTAATACTTAATAAGTAGTTCTTACACCTCATCTATGTGACTAGTTATTAATTTTTAAGATTTGGTTTTTAACTCATTTAGCAGGAAGATTAAAAGGAAATGGAGTTTTTTATAATAATTCTCGTCTAAAAAAGTTAACTTGTTCCAAAACTTTTAAAATTTATTGGAATACGATAGAATTTCTCATATTTTATTATAAATGTAGACTCAGGCTACGGTGGGAGAGTTAATCATGTCTCCCACATAGGAGACTAATTTTTATTAGTTAGATTAGATGAATTTAAAATCAATGGCTAGAATTTTTTTTTCTTTTTTCTATTCTTTTTCACTCTCCGCATTTGCCCCTAATTCTTTCTCAACGTCGGACCTCTCTCCACCCTTCCAGCTCCACCCACAACCACTGCAAGCCTCATCCATTGCTCCTAAGCTTCTAGTTCCACCCCTTCTCATCGCTCTTTGCCATCAACGAATTCATCCTCCAAGTGTAGCTACAGTTTTTGAAGCATACAAAGCCTGCCTCACATCATCAATCAACCTCTTCTTATCCACCCGCACGTACACTTATCCTACCCAATTCCACATATATAGTCAGATTTGAAATTGAAAACGAAGAGAGAAATCGAAAACAAGAAGTACAAGAAACTAAAAATCGCAGTCATAGAGACAACAACGAAAAATCACAATCACATAGACAACAAGTTCGAAGAGATTGAAAGTTGTGGATGCGTGGCGCGTCGCCAGGGCACATGCAACATACTCGATGAGTCGCCAAAGAGAGAGGGAAGCAACTTAGATTTGGAAAAGAGAAGAACGCGTCACACTCCCGAGAGCCCTCCCCCTTCTTCCCCGCTTCCAGGCTCTCTGCGGAATGGTGGCATTGGAGTCGACGCGCGTATTGCGTGCTACTGTGACGGTCTCGTCACCACCGTCACCCCCAACATCTCGTTCTCGTTGATTCCTAGCGGTCAGAGCTACTTCTACGGCCTTAAGTTCGACAACTACAGCCTCCTTTGTTGGGACACCCTTTCCACCTTCCAACAACAATGGCACTGAGGGAGGAAGGGAAGCAAGGGTAGATCGGGAAAATGAGAAAGAGAAAGATAAAAGAATAAAGAAAAAGACAAAAACATCAGACCCATTGATTTTAAATCCATCTAATATGACGGTCCTAAAATACTCTCCCATAGTGGGAGATACGATTAACTCTCCAACGTAGCCTGAGTCATAAATATATGGACGCTGGCGAAGAAAGATATAGGCACATCAATCCTCATGGACCTCATCTACAATTATTGGGTAGGCTAGGAATGCTAGCAACAAACTACTTTTCAACACTCTTTTAACATACATTTTATTATTAATTAAAATTTTAAAAAATTATAAATTTAAAAAAAAACTCATTAAATAAAAAATAAAAGTTCATGAAAATTATAATTTTTAATAAATTTTAAATAATAATAAAAAATATGTTTAAAAAAATATGTTTGAAAATGTGATGTTAACATTTCTCTTAAGTAGAGAACATCAAAATTTGATAGTTATAAAAGTTGTGCAGTAAAATTTTAAATAACTAATTGTTTTGGTAAGTCAAAAATCAAATTAAACTAGAGCATTAGTATTGGGCATAAACTGATGGCTTTATTTTATATCTCAAACAAAATGTTTTCTTAGTCTATTAGATCTAACCTAAGCTTCTTTTTATTAACCCCTCGATCCTACCTTGGTTTAAGGCGCATTCAAGCTTCACTGTCCCACTTATGCCGAAAGAGAGGTACATTATAACAAACTCACCGTGCAAGAAGAAACCGTGCACCCTCAACCAGTTATTTCCCGCACTGGAAAGCAGACACCTTTGATCTACCACGAGCTCGGAAAAGAAAAGGGACAGTGTGGACTCCACCTTTATTTATAAAAAGTTTCTCTCCAAATTTCCTTATGTACAGATGTTTTGTTTTTTAGTGCTGACAAACGAATCAGAGAAAGGAATCACTCGAATACAAATGGACAACAAGGCCAGAAGCACAACACGCATGCATGTGAATTGTAAAGTAAATACGGTGACATTTACAGATCCAGAAAATTAAGGCGCAAATTACTTTGCAAGTGGCCTACAGATGTTGATAGAGAAATTTTTTAACGAAATGTCAAAGGAAATAAGGAAATAATTTCGATTTTCGATATGGATACAAACATACGAAAGAACTCTAGACTTGGTTCTAGTGTGTGTTTCGAATAAAATTTCGAAAAGATATTGTGATAAGTCAAATGTACGTTGTCAAATAATTCGACAGATTGTAGGGTATTCGAAGAATTAAGGTAAAAACTTGAAATGATGTTTCAAAGATCTCTTAGAAAAAATTGAGGTTGAGATAACCAGTTGAAAGATTTTTTTTTCCTTTTATGGAATAGAACATTTTTATCAATGAACCCCACACTCAATCATTTTCAAGATTAGGTACTTTTCAAGATAATCAGGAATTAATAAAGTTATTAGAGAAGTATTAACAACACATTTTCTAACACATTTTTTCATCACTCTTTTATTAGTTAAAATCTTCTATCTTCTATATATAAAATCAGAATAACTATTTTACACGAGAGTAGTTTTTAAATGCTATTATTCAACGAGAACGTTTTTAGTTCTCATTCTTCAATGAGAATATTTTTAGGGTCTTTTTTAATCTCTTTTCTCTTTTAGTCTATCATTTTTAATATCTTTAGTTCTAAATTAAATTTTAATATATTTTTTAAAAATTCAATAATTAAAAATTAACATTGTATTACAATAATTATTTATTATAAATTTAAAATATAATTTATATATTCAAAAATATTTATTTATTGTAGATATTTCATACCAATAATATGGTCATCAAAAAAAAATTATTTATTACCAATTTTAATTATAATAAAATTTATGTATTCAACAATATTTATTTATTATAAATTTAAATTATATAAAACAAATATTTATTCTGTGCAATACACATGTTAAAATACTAGTTTATTGAAAACTATATAATCATGAATAAAGCTCATTAAATAAGAAATGAAATCTACATAATTTTGTGATTTCTAATAAATTTCGGTCAATAATATAAGTGTGTTCAAAAGAATGTGATAAAAAATGTATTCTTGATATTTCTCAAGTTATTTCATGAATTTGAATTTGGAACATTTGTCATGATATTATTCAAATTAGGGCTTAATGGTTAAAGATAGAAGTCTAGAAATAATGATTATTTGTTAAAAATAGTCGTTGAAATTCATTTACCTGTAGCATCTGATTAGTATGGATCTATTTGGATAATTTTTTCTATAAATATTTATAAGAGAAAAAAATTAAAAGGTAAAATAAATTGAGTTTTTTACATATGTTAAAATCAACTTATACATTTAATTTTTATATATAAAAAAAAATCATTTAATTTGTCCAAAATTTAGGGTGCATAAATTAATTTTAACTCATAAAAAGTTTAATAATTTTACTTTTTTATTTTCTTTTTCTTTAACTACTTATAAAGAAAATTATCCGAACAAAACCTGTACTTTCCAATATGACTCCTGACTTTGTGAGATTTGAATTCGTAACTCTACTATCAATTTAATATAATTTCTTTAATTTCTTTTATTTCTATTCTTTAACTTTTATTTTTGTATTTTCTTGTTTATTGCATTCATTAATTCTAATCTTTAATTTGTTTTTTTTCTTTTCAAAATTCAAAGTCTTTGATTTCTTTAATTTTAATTGGATACTGTAAACCTACCTCTAATTGAATCTCACGTGGAAGATTTGATTGCGAGTCTCATTTTTTTTTTTTGGTGAATTTGCGAGTCTCATTAATTCATTTAAAGTCAACAGTAATTTATTATTATTATCGAAAATTATCTACAGTAAACACATGCTTGTGATAGTCATTCCAATGCTCAAAAGTCACAACAACTTTTTCTTTTTTTGATACTTAAAGTCACAACAAATTTGGTATAGTTAGACTCACATAATCTAATAAATATCATTGGCTTAGTCTATCAGATCTAGGCTATGTTTTCTTTTATTAAGCCCTGGGACCTTGGTTTACAGGGCATTCAAGAGTCACTGCACCACTTATTCAGAAAGCGAGGTGTATATTTGTCACCAACCAAACGTGCAAGTGCAACAAGAAACCCACCCTCAACCAGTTATTACCCGCAGAGGAAAACAGGAGAGGCTATTAGGAAGTTAAGGACTATTAAGTATCTATGGTTCTAACCAATGTATTTATAATACATATTCAATTTTTATAATTTACAAGAAAAAATTAATAATACTTAATTACATGTTATGTGTAAATTAATAAGGATCATAGTTGTTTAAGATCACTAATAATTTCTCGAAAAACAGATGCCTTTTATCTCTGACAATAGCCCTGAAAAAAAAAGAAAAAAAGGACAATGTGGACTCCACCTTTCTTAATCAAAAGTTCCTCTCCAAATTTCCATTTAGCAACTGATGAGCTGTCGCCTCAGAGGAAGCAATTTTTTGTTCTCTTTTGGCAACCAGTTTTATTCATTAGTGTTATCACTTCTCATTCTCATTATTTCCTGAGCTGGTCATATTATTTCCAAATACCAAACAAACCAGAATCTAGATTGCTCAAAAAGGCCAAAAATGAAGTTTGGCAAAGAGTTTGCAGCACAAATGGTACCAGAATGGCAGGAAGCATACATGGATTATGGCTACCTAAAATCCCTTTTGAAAGATATCCTGCTTCACAAGCAAAGAAACAGGCCACATTCCAGTGCCACCCCAACAGGCCTAAAGCGAAAGTTATCGCTTTACAGAGCTTTCAGTGGCCTCACACAGAGGCACTACCAACCCTTGAGCCCTTCTGAGCAGGACATTGAGAACCAACCCATTTTGGTGCACTCAGTGCTGCGAGATGGCCATGAAAAATATGAAACTACTTTCCTTATGGCCGCAGAAGAAGGTGGTGAGTACGAGTTGGTGTACTTTAGGAGGCTTGATGATGAGTTCAACAAAGTGGACAAGTTCTATAGGTCCAAAGTGGAAGAAGTGATGAAGGAAGCAGCTGAGTTAAACAAACAAATGGACGCTTTAGTAGCTTTCAGGGTTAAAGTTGAGAATCCAACTGCGTCATTTGATAGCTCAGTTGAGATGACTCGTCTGGCTTCTGAGGTGTCTGCTTCAACGACAGCGTTGCATGCTTCTACACCCAGAGGGGTCAAGCTGAATAGTAAGTTTCCACCCTGATCTTGCATTGGTGCAGGGATGTTTACAGTTTGATAGAATTGATTAGGATATAGTTGATTTTAAACCATAATTAAAATGTGTGTTCTAATTAATCTTAGGCACAGGCTACTTACTTTACTCTTTCTTAAAGAAGTCAAATTCTGTAATTAAAATGGGATCTGACTTTTCTAAACTAAGTGAGGGCCAAGTAAGTAATCTGAAATCAATTGTTGGTATTATGTTCACAAATCATGAATATGTTGAAATATCAATAGTTAATTTTTTTATTAGTGAAGGAAATTATTTACTTTACTTTTCCTTACTTTAGAGGAGACAAATCGATTAAAACGTGTTTTTAATTTAATTTTAATTATGCACTTGGCTTCTCTAAATTAAGTAAGAGTAAAGTAAATAATCTTAGTTGTTAATGGAAAAATCAATTGTTTTACAATTGAACGTGTAAAATATGGCCATATAGTGAATTTTGTGTGGGGACTATGTTCAGAATAATTAGTTCTTAATACATGCGTAGATCTATGGTGAATATTTTACAAATTAACCGGAAAAGAGTGTCTAATTTAAATTCCGAAATTAAATCTATCCCAAGTAAACCCAATTCCAATGTTTAAACTGAATGGTAGAGAAGTTCTCAGTTTATGTGTTGAGTCGTTTTCTGGTGCATGGACAGGAAGAGTTTCCACGGTAATTGAGGATATCAAAGAGGAAGGCAGTACCCGCCATGGACATTTAGAGGAATCTGGCGAAGACATAGGTGAAGAGATTCAAACTACCAACAAAAGAGTTGAAGTACAGAACAAGAAGAAGAATATCAAACCCATCAAACCTGCCTCTGTGGAAATACTTAATCGAGTGCAACTAAATAACACTTGTGAGACTCCTCGTTCAACTTTAAGAGGCTTCATCAAATACCCTGGCCAAACAGAGTTAAATTTTACCAAGGAAAATTTGAGCAAAGTTGAAGAAACACTCAAACGGGCTTTTATTGAGTTCTATCACAAGCTTCGACTTCTAAAGAACTACATGTAGTAGATGCTATCACAATTTTTTTTACATCAATAAAGCGTATTGCCTTCACGTTTCTTACGGATTTGTGTTTCATGAATCAGCTTTCTAAATGTATTGGCATTTTCAAAGATAATGAAGAAATATGATAAGGTAATTATTCAACCTTCAAAAACTTGAAGCCTCTCCCTAAAGAAAAACAAAATTGCCTATTCACCTGGTTTTGCTTCATGCATTAGATAACTTCAAGAGGTGCTGCAAAGGCTTACATGAAAATGGTTGATAAGTCCTACCTTGGGAGCTCTGATGAGGTGAGAATTGTATAGGACCTAAGCCTTGGTGTTGTCATTCTGCATGCATGTGATATGCATTCAATTGCTTAGTTTTCCTTGTGAATCACTTTCCCCTGCAGGTCACCAGGCTTATGGAGAGGGTGGAAAAAGTATTCATTAAGCACTTTTCCAACTCAAATCGAAATAAAGGGATGAGCATCCTGCGACCAAAACCAAAGAGAGAAAGGCATAGGATTACATTTTCCACAGGTGAACCAATATTTAGTATTATATATACATATATCAAAAAGGATAGAACTTAGATGCAGTTTCATAGGATTTTAGGTATTGTTCTCTAATTAGAATTGGAGTTTCACCTCAGTAATCTGCTTAATAAAGGTTTTCATTAAACTGTACAGGTTTTTGGTTTTGTGTGTACTTTTTCCCTGACTTTCTATGTTGATAAACTTCACAGGTTTTTCTGCTGGATGCACTGCTGCTCTAACGTTGGCCCTTATTCTAATTGTCCGTGCCCGTAAAATCATGGATCATTCAGGAAGTACCCAGTACATGGAAATCATGTTTCCTCTTTACAGGTAACTTTATATGCAGATTTTGAAATACATGTCTTGTTTGTCTCTTGACTCCTAAAGCTTCTAATCTGAAAAAGAAGTGGAAAAGTGTAGGCTGTGTAGCTAACTTTCCATTTTCAAACTCTCTCTGCAGTTTATTTGGATTTGTAGTTTTACACATGCTGATGTATGCTGCTAATATATTCTTCTGGAGGCGATACAGAGTGAATCACTCATTCATATTTGGTTTTAAGCAAGGAAATGACTTAGGCTACCATCAAGTCCTTCTCCTTAGTTTTGTCCTGGCAGCATTGGCACTAGCCAGCGTGCTTGCAAATCTAGACATGCAAATAGATCCAGAGACAAAAGATTACAAAACATTCACTGAACTTTTGCCACTTATCCTGGTTCTAGTAAGGCTATTATTAGACTATCACATTAACTTTGTCTTTGAGTTTTGCTTCTAAACTTACGTAGTGATTCATTTTTGCTCTGCAGATTGTGATTGCCATTTTATTATGCCCATTAAACATAGTATATCGATCAAGCCGAATGTTCTTCCTCACATGTCTGTTTCACTGCATCTGTGCTCCTCTTTACAAGGTAAAGAAAATTTCTACGATCGTAAGTTAGCAAAGAACCCCACTTATTTGGACAATGATTTTGTTTGGAAATCTAACACCGGTTCAGGTCACACTGCCAGATTTCTTCATGGCCGATCAATTTACTAGCCAGGTCAGTGAAAAGCCAAAGTGGGATTATACTTTGCTTTTCTATCTCCCATATTATAGCTTTTATGCCCACTGTCCCTTAAGTGATCAATATCATTCAGACACAATAATCATCTTTACTCATTCAGGGTCAAGCCTTGAGAAGTTTTGAGTTCTACATATGCTACTATGGTTGGGGTGACTTCAAACACAGACAAAGCTCTTGCAAGTCAAACAGGATATTCATAGCTTTTTCATTCATTGTTGTTGTGATTCCATACTGGTCTCGCTTTCTTCAGGTACACAACTGCATATATTTGAGCTTATTAGTTATAAAAACAAGAAAACAGACAGTAAGGGAGCATCTGAAAAGGTTTCTATCATATAAGCAACTTTGTTGAAAATTAATTAAAAGTGTTGGGTTATGCTTTGGAAAGTGACCTGTGACCTTTTTATAAGCTCCTTTTAGCTTATTTTAGTAAGTTTTTTTGTGAAGTTTATCAAAATAAGCTTGGTGAAGTAAGCGCTTATAAGATAAATTCTCATATAATAAGTTCTTATTAAGTAAGAGCTTACTTAAGCTGTTTATCCAAAGATGCCCTTGATTAAGAAAGTAAATATGCATGCTCTTGATAAAGAAATGACTGACACTGCCAAATAATCTTCTTCTTTCTCTTGTCAGTGCCTAAGGCGCCTGTTCGAGGAGAAAGATATAATGCAAGGATATAACGGGTTGAAGTATTTCCTCACTATTGCAGCTGTTTGCCTAAGGACAGCTTATACTCTTGATAGAGGAGATAAAGGAATGGGTTGGAAAGTGCTGGCCTGGATGTTCTCTGTATCTACAGCCATTTTTTCCACATATTGGGACCTTGTCATAGATTGGGGCCTCCTCCAAAGACATTCCAAGAACCGCTGGCTGAGAGACAAACTCCTAGTCCCTCAGAAAAGTGTATATTTTGCAGCTATGGTATGTAATTAACAATGGGAATAAAAAAGTATTGTACTTGGAAATTTTCTAAGATGTTCACTGGAAAAACATCCATATACTCACAGTTAGTAGTTTGACTCGCCGCTGCTAGTATAAACTTTTTTAAACAAAAATTGAACGGTTAGTGTAAACATTGTAGGTCTATGCTAATAATATGATGTATCACACTAACAGTTTGACGCACCAATGGTATAGATCAATTTCCTTACTAATAGAATTGTCTGTTAGCATGATACATCATATAGAGTAGACCTACAATATTAATAATACCATTTTCATTAAACAAAGTTCATACCAATGGAGACAAGTCTAACAACAAATTGTTAATATATGGACTTTTCTTGGTGTGTTATATTTGTGGGAGTTAATGATTTATTCAAACTTTACACAGGTGCTGAATGTCTTGTTAAGGTTTGCATGGTTACAGACCATACTGAATTTCAATTTCTCCTACTTGCATAGACAAGCCATGATCAGCATTGTTGCCAGCTTAGAGATCATTCGTCGTGGCGTGTGGAACTTCTTTAGGTAACGAAGGGACAAAGTCATTTTGCTAGTTCTATTTTTGCGTGCCACAAAGGCCAAAATATTTTACGCGTACTTTATTTCGAAAGTTACATTTGCATTATGTATTAATTCGTACAATTATGTGGTTCAGGGTGGAGAATGAACATTTGAACAATGTTGGCAAGTACCGTGCATTCAAGTCTGTGCCACTACCCTTCAACTATGACGAAGATGAAGATAAGGATGAGTGATTTGGCAGGAACAGCAAGCACAGAACAATTATGTGTATCAAACTTAGTAATTACACTTGTTACTTTTGAGTGATAAATTCGATTTCTTCACTCATCATAACTTCCAAATGCAAAGTAATATGGCTGAAGAAAAGCACTGTTTGCCAATTTCGAACCTGTCCTAATCTTTGGTCCACCAATCCAGAAACTTATGGTACGGAGCTTGGATGGATCTCATTGGATTTCAACATCAAAGGTTATCTACGTAACTTAGTTGATAAAATGTTGGGAAAATATATAGGAGTGTTATTCTGTTGATAGGATTGGAATTTCTACTTACATACATTTTGATACTTCCATCTCATATTGATGTGAGATAACAGAAGAGAAGAGTGATATACGAGAAGCATTTTATTTGGAGTAAGTTATCTACATCAAATGTTTGGAATATTGTTTGGGCCAAATTCACAAAAAGTAAATAAAGGTTTAAATACATATTCAGTCTTTATATTTCATTTTAATTCTAGTCCCTATACTTTAAAAGTTTATCTGGTTTTTGTCTTTATAATTTCACATTTTTAAGATTTTGTCCCAATATTTTCATTTCGTTTAGGTTTTACTCCTACAGTTTCATTCTATTTAGATTTTGGTCCCTATTAATCAGACATTGATCTCAATGATTATCTCTTAAGGAGTGAGTGTGGTGACATAATGGTGGTAGGAGAGACTAAAATCTAATAGAATAAAATTATAACAAGGACAAAACTAAAACTAAAATTAAAATAAACTATAGGAACAGAAAATTGTATTTAAACCAAAAGTGAATTAATTTGAAGGCTTTTATTTAAGTTTAAGGGCTTGGAACTAGCTCTGTCTCCTTTTCGTAATGTTTTAAAACTCAAATATGTTGTTGGACCAATAAAAGCACTTGTTCACCATTCATGTTAGACCCATGTGTTTTGACAACGAGTTTGAATTATACTTTCATTTGTCCTAATCTAGCTCAGGTTCACATATTCTTTTAAAAGGTATATTTTTCAAAATAATTATATGTTAATAATATTTTTTTATTTAATAAAAAATATCTTGTATAATATAATATTTATATTTATATTTATATTATTTATTTTGAAATATATATTGTAATATATCTTAATTTTAGTTTTGTATATTTTTTTAATTCTAGTATCAATTATAACGTTAAGATTAATATATTATATCAACAAATTAGATTGACTCAATCTTATCTCATTTGGATTCTAATGACCATATTTTGAGTCAAGTACACAAAGAAAAAACCATTCTAACCCAGTAACCTGTCCCATGAACTGCTGAAGAGCAATATGCGCAAATACGATAAGGAAGAATTGGCCATCATATTTAGGGTTGTTGTGCCAAACATTTGGAGAAATATAAATGATGTCATTTTTAACACTTATCTTTGGCGAATTTGGAGGGGTTCTGTAAGTGGTAATTGATTACCCTATTAGTGTTCTTAAAACAGAACCAAGAACAATGTAACATATTACAATACCTCGTAATCTATTACAATAGGTTCCCAAATACACTTTTAAGCATAGAAAATCAACTTTGTTCATACATTGTGACTTTCAATAACCAAATAAACTTTGTTTAGCCAATGAATCAGAAATAAATATATTATTACGCACTTGATTCATTTCAATTTTGGAAAAATGTTTCTCTTGATTAAACATGATTAAGTTTTGATGGCTCATGTAGGTGATTCCCAATTAGTCAAGCAAGGCTTAAGAAAACTAAAAACACCAAGACACACTACAAAGATTACAATATGACATCACATCAAGTGTGAGGCCAATCATCAAAAATTAAACTCCAAGGAGATGTTTGGTACAAGAAAAGTTTTTAATTTTTCAAGAATCTAAAGTTAAAAATGTTTGTTCCCATGTTTGGTTTTTTATATAAAAAATAACATTCCTAGGAAATATTATTTTCAAGAAATTTTTTTACCTATGTTTCTTACAAATTTGTTTCAATAGGGAAGGTGAGAATTTAACTTTCCCAAGTTGAGAGAAAAGTTTTAATACTGTAAAAATGCCATGTTACCCTTTTTTTTTTTAGAAATGCCATGTTACCCTTATTAGCTCATTTAATACAATTATATAAAGTTTTGAAGTAATTTTTTATTAAATGTGATAAATAATTTATTTGATTCCCAAGAAACATGTATAAACATTCCTAATAATGTTTACGGCCAACCAAACACGGTTTAGTCATTCTTAAGAATCATGAATCGCGGGTACAATTTTTTTTTCCTTCTACTAAACACCTCCCAAAAGGCATCAAAGACATCAAGCTCTCATCATCTTTAAGCATTCTTCACTTTTCTTCACATGGCCAACTCTAGAATTTAGGGTCAAGTTTAATGGTGTCAACCACTAGATCGCTGCAAAGCTAATGTTAAATTGTCAATTAATATCAATTTTCATGGTGTACTATTGGCTTTTGGTAGGTGCTAATCACATTTTTCTTATAATGTATTGCCTCATTTAATATTTCACTGTTTATTTTAATAAAATTCCTCCTTTAATGTTATACTATTAATTCTAATTATTACTGTTTACTACTTTTAAAATATTTGACCTTTAAACAAAAAAAAAAAAGAGCTTTGTAACAAAAAATATAAGAGCTCAAAATTAATTAGAAAAATTATAGCTAAAATTTCCTAAAAGTATATTTTTATTATAAAATACAAAACTATAAAAATCATACAAAACATAAATTTTTGTATCATTTACATTTATCAATTAATTCATAACTAATTTTACCAAGTACTTTTATCTTAACAAATTAGTTTAACAACTTTCATCTTTAAGTTTAGAGCTTTTAGATTTTAGCCACCTTATAAATTAATTTTATTAAACCAAGTCAAAATAATATTAACATTTACGTTTAAGGTATAGAAATTTTTACTCTAAAAAAAAGGCATAGAAATTTTTACATGTATACTTATATTTAATTATAATACAATTGATAATTACAGGTAATTACTTAATTATATATAATTGATAATTATATTAATTACTTTAATTATATATTTTAAAATAATTTTAATTACCTTAATATATATATATATATATATATATATATATATATACTTATCATAATTATTTTAATTAGTTTAAATAAAATATATATTAATTGTAATTATCTTAACTAACGATCAGATCATTTATATTTTATCTTAATAAATCTGTCTTAATATATGTATCTAAAATATGAATGGTCTAATCTTTATCCAATAGATCCCATTGATCCAATTGATCAACAAGTGAACATATGAATGGAGGAAATCCATTTTCCCTTTCCCATAAGCAGTATATGAGAAACGGAATCCGGTCCTCCACATTTCATAAAGGAACTGCATGAGGGTGCAGTTACATTCAATGCAACTTGATAGATAATGTGTTCATATTTATAATATTTTTATTTATAAATCAATTAATTTTTATGGTTCAGATCTTTCATGGTTTATTTTTCAATAATTGAGGATCGTAATCCCAGAGAAATGCATGATGCATCGAATTTGACAGAACGTACATGGGATATTGAGTCTGCGTAGCTATTGGAGCGTATTTTGTTTATTTATTTAATTATTTCTTAGTGATACCGAACGTCATAGCGCAAGCCGCAAGTTAGTACGCGCGCAATATAATTAATTAATATGGCCGCGATAGAACACATTTGGATTGTGTTGGATGAAAAATAAAATCTGAACTAAATAATTTACTGTGTTTTTATTTTTCAGTTTTAAGAAACACACGTGTAATGTTGAATATAATTAAATTTGCTTTGTATTTTTTTTTATCTTTTTTATATATTTAAACACAACTTTTATTATCCCATTTTGATGTTAACAAAATATTTTTTTATTAGAACTTGGGATAGATCATAATATATATACTAACTAATTATTACTTTTTCGTTCCTATGTTTAGAAATTTATGCTAACAAAAATTCAAACACTTAGGTTTATCGTGTATTCAATTTGTCTTATTAAAAAGAATCATTTTTTTTTTCAATTTTCTAAAAAAAAATTATAAAAGATAAGATTTATTCTCCAACTTTAATATTCATTAAACGTGCTGTTAGTTTGTCAAAATTTTGAATAATTCGACCAGAATCAAGTTGTATAATTGTATTCACTCGGTCATCAGGTTTTGTACACATTTTTTTTAAGAAATATTTATACAAAATAAAAAAAACATGTATATCAAATAATAAAACATCATACTATATGTATTTTTATTTTTAAAACAATTTTCATAAAAATTTAAAACAGAATAGAAATAATAAGAAAAAAACTAAGTTAAAAAAAAATGCTCAAGTCAAATTTATTATAGATTTGAAACGTATAACTGGATATCCAATCTGATAATGATCAAGAGACACTAATTTTGACTCAACTTTAACATATTGTTCAAATCAACCTATAATTATTTTTAGAATGCGTCAGGTCGATTAACACGTTAGATTAAATTTATGATTAAACCTAACTGTGGTTTCATAAATAGAAGTAATCTCTCCATCATGAATGATGCAGTAAAAGTCAGCTGCGTGATTTTTTAAATATAACATCTGTTCAATTTCTAGATTAAACTACTAGGAAAGGATGGATATCGATCATATTATTTCAAACCCGTCCCAAACTAAATTATGTTCCCAGAACAGGTTATACATATCTATATCAGATCCGATTTGTTTAAAGTGAGTAACTTACTTTAAAAAGTAAAATAAATAATCATAATCGTTAATAAAAAAATCAATAACTAATATTACATGCACAATACAGAAAATTATACATATATTATTATATCAATTATTAATTTTCTTAGCAAACTCTGTCTGTATCATATGTCGACGTACGGATGCCCCAACTCCTTTCCATAAGAAGTATCTTCTGGATTTTTATTATCATCAATGCCAATAGAAAATACTACAAAAGCCTAATCGAGCTAATTGTATTCGGTGCAACCCCCTTACCTTTCAAAATTATTTGAGCATTGTATTAACCACCAAACACTACTGAACTTAATTTCGATTTTCATTCTTGTATATATAAAAGTTGTGATTAAAAATAATTAGTATTAAGATATATTGAGTGGAGTAACTTTACCAAGAATTACTATTAGAGTAACTTGATCCCCACTATATATATATATATATCTATATATATATATATATATATATATATATTTGTTAACTTACACTCACTTGTTTTTAGAAGAAGTATTCTATCAAGTTACATCTTGGGTGCATTTTTAGAAAATCAAAGCAGTAACTTGTTAAAATTTTTCTCTCAAAACAAATGACTGTATGTTAGCAAATCCCTATAAGGTTAGCTAACTTCCGCCCACTTGTTTTTTAGAATGAATTTTTAGCAAGTTACATCTTTGAGTGTATTTTAAGAAAATGAAATTATAACTTATTAAAATACTCTTTCTAAGGAACGCAAGCAAATCCATACACGCACACACATGTGTGTGTGTATATGTACACACATGCATATATATATACGTGTATTATATATATGTACACACACACACACACACACACTGTTTTGACAAGTAGACCAGACTGACTGGTTCAACTAGTAATTGGTTTGGTAGTTGGTCCAACAAAACCTTAAAATGGTGTTTTAAAGAACTGGTAAAAAAATGTTTGAATTGGTTAAAAACCAGAGGAACTAGTAAAAACATGTGGTTTTTTGGTTTAAGCAGAGCAAAACCCTTATGGCCAAAGTGATTTTTTTTTTCTTTCAATTCTTTTCTTTCGTTCGTGTACCTCTCGGATCTGTGAAAGTGTGAAACCCTCTACTCTCCAAATCTTTCCTTTGTTTGTTTGTTCATCTTGTTCCATTGCAAGGTCACTAACTAGTCGCCTGAGTGTTTGCCAACCTACTGCTTGGGAGTACACTGGCCATCTGCAAAGCCTTTCAATTTGTATATTGATTTCTAATTTTTATTATTATAAACTGGTTGAGTGCTTTATCCACTAGTACAAAATAAGGATTTTATAACAGGTTGTTAGATTGTTATTTAATAACTGATTTAAAAATAATGTGGTGATACTTTTGTAATTGAGTGAAAATTTTGTACATTGGTTGTTAATACAATCGATGTAAAAAGTTTTTCTACATCAATTTTAATGTTAACCGATGTAGAAAGTACTTTTTAAATTGGTTGTACTGACAACTGATGCAAAAAGTATGTCAAAAAGTCACCAATCTCGCCTTTCCATCACTTATTTGCAAGTTGGAAGCCTTTTCTTCCAACTCCAAGAGAAGCCTTAGGGTTTTGCAATATCCTTATCTCCCACACCAACCCCTTCGACCCCACCACCGAAGATGAACCCCAAACCCTAAGACCCTCCCTCCTTCTACATCTCTTCCCAAAATAGCTACATGGTAACGACCATAACGACGAAGACATTAACCAAAACACCCTCCTCTGTTTCAACAATGACAACTCCACTTTTAGCGTCACCAGCAGCTACTGCTCCACTAGCAGCATCCGCAAGATCGATCTGATCCCCCCTGACATAGTCTACGACCTCTGTTGCATCGCTAAATGCATGGTCTCCTCCAGCTACTTAGGCGAATGCATCCAAGTCCACGAAAACATGTGAAAATCCTCCATTGACATGAGTTTTCGCAAACAAGAATTGAGAAGCTCAGCATTGGCATCGTCCAAAGGCTTGAGTGGGAGCAACTTAAGAACAAAATCAAACAGTGGATAAGAACAGCGAAGGTTTGCGTGAGAACGTTCTTTGCTAACGAGAAGAAACTCTGCAAGAAAATCTTTAACGATGTTGGAATCGCTATTAATGATGCTTGCTTCATGGAGACCATAAAAAGGTCTCACTATTCAACTTTTCAACTTTGCTAAGGCAATTAGTATTAGTTGTAGGTTGCCAAAGAAGTTGTTTAAGATTCTCGATTTGCATGATGCTTTGATAGATTTGATGCCTGATATTAATGTTGTGTTTGACTTGAAGTCTTCAAAGAGTATTAGGGTTCAGGCTGCGAAGATTCTATCTCGGTTGGGCGAGGTTGAGAGGGGGATTTTGTTTGAGTATTTACATCAATTCAATATCTGATGTAAAAAGTTACCACATTATATATTCCCTGAATCTATAACGGACCTACAACCGATGTAAAAGGCATTTTTTAACCAATGTAAAAAGTCCTCTCTATAGTAATGATTGTTCAGAGGGAGGTAATTGAAATGTCATGTCATGCAGGACCTTCAAAATTGTTCTACTTATTTGTTTTTGCCTTTTTCTTATACGTGAAAACTCTGGAGATGTTTTTTAATTGGAAATTGATTTCCTTCTAAATTCGATGTGATCTTTTCGAGAAATGATATTGTGCCCATCCTGATGTTTTTTGAGAGATAAATGATCTCGTATATTAGTATTTCACTTGAAAATGCTACACATTAATTAAATGAGGAGAGATGATTCAAATTGATCTCTTATTTTTTATGAATATTATTCAATATATCATATAAAATTTATTAAAAATATTATTTAATTAATATTGGTTCAACCACGATTAAACCATTAACCTTAAACCAGTATTTTGATCGATTCCATGACTGATTCAGTTATTAAAACATTGCAATGTGTGTGTGTATTTACACATACACTCGTGTATATATAGGGTTACAGGTTGTTTATAGGTAATTTTTTAAATCAATTGAAAATGTGTAATTCTAGGAACAATCTAGGAATTGAAATCAATTTTTCTCAAGTCCAATAGACTATAGTGCAATGTTAAGTACAAAAAAGAAATAAAAAAAAAACAACTAAGAAAAGAAAATAAAAAGAAATAACCTAGTATAAAAAAAAGAAGAAAAAAGTGTAAAATGGAGAAATAGAAAAGTTAAAATTATAAACATAAAAAAATTCAAAAAATGAAGAAAGAATGAATATTTTTTTTATCTTTTGTTAGCTTATAATTGCGAACATTAGATGTATTGTGCTTTGAAGAGAATTACAAAGTGATGGGATTTAAATTAGACATTTTTTGAATTCAAAATACATATTTAAGGGGGAAAAAAAATACTAAACTCCTAAGATTTACAAAGACGATCAACAACATTTATGTTTTAATGACAAACAAACAAAATACAAGAATATATTTAAATAGAAAAGACCAATCCTTGTCTTAGCATGTTGACATCAGCTCAAGTTCAAAAGGATCATCTGTCTCAAAATTCATTTGTCCATATACTGGGATTCTTTCATCTTATAGGAGGATAGTCAATGAAGAAGGATAGCTTATCAGTATAAGCTTAGAAGTGTATTTAAGAAGATTCAAGAGCTTCGTCCTTCAATAAATAATACAAAGATAGAAGACTACCTGTTATCACATCAAAAGGCGTGCAAAACTAAGTTGGCAACAGACAAGATAGTGCAATAGGGTACTTTGTTTTGAAAAGGAGATACGTTAGCTACCCTACAATCCAGGAAAGGAAGATAAGAAGTATGCTTTATCAAATTCTAAATAACCCATTGTAGAAAAAAAAAAAACTTGCGTGAATTGAAGTGACAATAATCTAAGTGCTTTCTTGTAAATTCTCTGCAACTTAGTGAACATTCTCTGCTAGTATAGGGTACCTAAACATATTCCATCTGTCATCTAGGACAAAAGCCTTGTGAGTTTACCTTTAAGCATTTTTATTTATGTGGAGCCCAAAGAGGTTCAGTTAAAAGAATACTTGTTGTAATTGCCTGAAGGGGTAAGGTAGAAACGAATACTTGTGTGTGAGTCTGAATAAACTTGTAAAATAAAAATACTTGCAATAATGTAGAACTGTGGTTTCAATTATTCTATTGGTAGTGAAATTCTTGGTGTGTAACCAAGGACTGAACATAGTCTCTAGATGAGATGAATCAGTATAAATCTTTTGCATGTGTTTTTCTCTCCCCTCATCTTGTTTTGTTTATCTAATTGAAGGGTGTTGTTTTTGTGAAAAATCATCATTTGTTTAACTTAGTATTTTCAGTATCACGCTTTATAGATCAAACAAAGCATTCGTTTGTTGGTTTATAAGTTTGGTTTTATGAAAAGATTTGCAAAAAAGGTTTGATAAACACAATTCAACCTCTTTCTTGTATTTCCCTATGTCTAACAACACACATAACCTATAATAGGTAACTCCAATATCCTAATTTTCACTGCTGCTTCTGAAATAAAAATTGTTAATAATTGGGAATCAATATCCTAAATGCAACGAACAAACATAAAATTTCAAACAATTGTATTCTTTTTTCAATTATTGTTCACTCTTCGATTAACATGACATTTTCGATGACCATACTTTTCGAGAGTTTGTCAAAATTGTGAATCTCTTCCAATACACAAATTGGTACCCATTTTAAGTTTTGAGTCTTCAACAAGCATAACATTTTGATCAATCACTTTTTGATTTACTATTCTCCAATCATTCATTGAAATTCACACATCATAGATTTTCGTCGAAATTCTCATTCCTTAAATTTCTTTTGTATTTATCTTAATTAGTACTTTTTGTTAGCCATTTTTTCGATCATGTAAAAAATTTATCCCTTTTCAATTTTTCATTAAAATTCATACTTCTTGAATCTTTATTGAAATATTTACTTTCAAGCCTATATTAAAATTACTACTTCTAAACTTTTATCAAATTTGCCACTTTTACACTTTCATCGAATGATCACTTGTAAGGTTTTATTAAAATTACCACTTATAACCTTTTATTGAAATTATAAGTTACAAGTTTCAATCAAATTTGTCACTTTTTCACAAATACTCAAATCAACAATGGCCTTTTGACACTTAAGCCTTTGACACTTACATTTCCTTCAAATATCAATTTTAAATTTTCAACACTTAAAAGTTTTCACATTATTAGGTCTAAGACGATATAACCCTTAGTTTTAATGATAACAAATAAAACATAAGACAAATACAGTTCCATAAAGACTAATAAATTTTCATGTACTACATATATTGTCTTAAACAATTTGTCCAAAGGAGAAGTAACTTGGTGCATCCAAACCACTTCACTTACCACGTGCTCAAAGCTTCATTTGTCACAAAATGTTGTTTGGTAAGAAGACCTTAAGACTTCAAGGCGTTATGAAAAGTATAAGCCAAATGGCGTATCTTACAAGCTTGAGTTTTTGTATTAGTTAGAAGAAACAAAAAGGGTGTTTACCAACTCTAATACCTCAAAGAATATGATTGACGCAAAAGTAGAGTCAACAAGACAACCTTGTGGGTAAAAGTATAAGTATGGAAACTCCTACTTCCTACGCAGACAAAGTACAAAAAAAGAAGATAAGTTAAGCACTTTATCAGAAATCCTTGTCAGAATAAGAAAAATATTTAATGCACCTAATGTTCAAAAGCAACAAGAGGAAGAAACTTTCAACAACTATACTATGTCATCTATAAAAACCTTAAGAATCAACAAGTCATAGAGAATATGCAAACTGCATTTACTAAGCTTATTTATTTTCAATCATTTGAAACATTTTCTGTAATCTTGTAATACTCTGTACCTAAGCTTAATCAGACGATAGTCTAGGGCTACCTTGTTTGTTCAAATTTTGTGAAGTTTGTTGAGCCTAATGAAGTTTGCAAAAGAATAGTTGGGATTGTGCCTGAGGAGGCAAGTGAAAAAAAAATACATGGATTGATTGTGTGAAGAGATAATGTGTAAAAGAATACTTGTAATAATGTGAAAGGTTATTCTAGTAAAACTATGTTAGTGGAAATCTTGGTTGTTGCTAATGATTGGACGTAGTCTCAAGTTGTGAGACAAACTAATATAAACTTATATGTTTTTCTTCTCTTTTCCTTATATCTTTTATTTATACTAATGTTAAGACAATTGATCTATGAGAAAAATGATTAAATTTTTTTTATAAACTTGTTTTGATAAAATCGTATGTCATCCATTGCATGATATCTTTGGCTCGTCATATAGACATTGTCAGATTTGCGAACTAGCTTTGTTCAAGTATTTTAAAGTGTTTTTTTTAATATTTTCAAATAAAATAAATTAAGAAACACAATTCAAACTCTTCTTGTATTTTCTTGATGAAAGCCTCCCTTAGGATAAAAAATTCAACACCTTAGGGCCCGTTTGGGGTGGTTTTTAGTTGTGAGTTTTGAAAATTTCAAAAAATGCAACTAGTTTTTAGTTTTAGTTTTTTCTCAAATTTTTGGTTTCAAAATAAACCCATTTTGAATTTTATTTTATTTTGTTAAAATTAGTTTAACGGTATGTTTTTGTGGTGGCGGCAAAGGTGGCGATAGTGGTGATGGTGACGATGACAATGACAGTGGTGGTAGCTTTGATGGTGTTAGTGGTGGTGGTGGAAGGGCCATTATCAAATGTAATGATGTGTACTTTTTTAAAAACTAAAAACTAGATTCACAAAACCTTTTTTCTTGGTTTTGAAAATGAATGTAAAAGTATTTTAAAATTTAGTTAAAAATTATTTCAACTCCATTTTAGTCAAACGTGTTTTGTTTTGAAAATTGGATTTGAAAACCAAAAACCAAAAACTTACAACCACCCCAAACGGGCTCTTAATTCTCCAAAAAATGAACAATTTAAGAAGAATGAAAAAAACGAAAAGGATTAGAAATGGTAGAAGGCGCCGCAATCAACGAATTGATTGATGAGTTAAGGAGGACCCGCCATAAGGATTAACAATCATTGATAAGAAGCAAAAGTTTTACTCAAGAACCAAGAGAGAACATACTCTCACTTAGCAAAAGCTAATCAATATTGATTATGTCAAAAAAGTGTTTACAAGTTGTCCGTCAAACTTATTTATACCTGAACAACATAAAAGGCCTAAAATCACCAACTTGGACCCAAAACCTAATAGACTTGACCCAAAGACTTTTACAAACCTAACTAATATTTAAAATCAACAAACTAAAGACAAGTGGTGTGAACAACAAAGGCCCTCTAAACCCAACAAAAGGTATCAATCAATAAAGATTAAAAATCCAACAAGAAAGATTAAAAACAAAATTACAAAAGTTCCTATTTCTAAGATTACCAAGCTCCTTCTAGGCCTCTTATCATTTTATATATGTTTTACCCACACCAACACTAATTCATTCTAAATATTCTCACAAGCAGGGCACTTGCTAGTTAATCACAAGAGAGTAAACACTAGGTATAGGACTACAAAGTGGGGTGCCGGGGAATCAATTGTCATCATTGCAATTCGGTGGTGGAAACCACGATGCACGTGCTAAGGGACTGTCCCCTAACATCGTGGTTTTGGGTTCATCTAGTCCATTATGATAACAAAAGCAAGTTCTTTGGGAGAGGATTGACTTCGTGGGTGTAGTTCATCATGAAAATAATATTGGATATCAAGGCCTTCGTCCATGGCCTAACATTTGGGCCACTGCCTGTTAGTATCTTGGCTCTGACGTAGTAAGCACGTACATGATGAGTCCTTTACTAGACCTTTTAGAGCTTGGGAAGTGATTCAAACATAATGGTAGGTTTATCAGTCAACTCTTTGCAAATTACCTGCCATGACTTCCAAAGGCAGAATTATGATTCAGGTTAGTTGGAATCCTCCCCCTAAAGGTTGGTGTAGTTTGAACACTGAAGGAGTGGCGAAGAGCCAAGGTGGTTTGGCGGGATGTGACGACCTTATTAGAGATGCTACAGGGAGACAGGTTTGTGGATTCTCCAAGAAAGTGAGAAGGGCTTCCTCTTATGTAGCTAAACTGTAAAGGTGTAAACGAGTCGAGTCGAACACTTGAAGTTTAGGTTTGGTTTGTGAAAAAAATGGGAGGCTTAAGCTTTGCTCATTTATTAAATAAGCCTAATTGAAAGCTTAAGCTTGGCTTATTTGAAAAAAATAAAGCTTGAGCTTGGCTTGTTTAGCTCATTTATAATTTAATTATTTATTTTTATGAATTTTTTTACTTATTTTTTAACTTTGTCAATTTAGTATTTAATAAACATTTTAATACTAGATGATAATCTACGTATAGAAATATGTGCTAAACATGCGATATGTGAAATTCAATTTCAAACATTCTAGACTATTATATTTTCATAATCTATTAAATAAAAAATTCATAACTTCTTAACTACTACTACAAAAGAATTCAAAATTAATTTTAACACTTTCAATAAAGTTTTTACATATTTCCATAATGAATATATAAATAACAAAAGTTAGTAAATTTTTTATCATTAATTTAAATAAATGAGCTATTCACAAGCCATTAATGTCTAGCTTGTAAAGCTTAAGCTTAGCTCATTTAAATAATTGAGCTCAATCTCAAGCTTGAGTTTGTTTGTTTAATTAAACAAACGAGCTCGATCAAGCATTTAACGAATCAAGCTCAAATAGTTTATGAATAGTTTAGTTCATTTACACTCCACTAAACTATGGGATGTCTTGGAAGGACAACGCATGGCGCAGGCAAAGGGTATCCAAGCCATTGTGTTGTAACTTGTAAGTGGACTCATAAGTAGTGGCCGAGGTTATTGGTGGTAAGAGGGTGGGTTACGTGACTGGTTGGAGCTTAGTCCAAGCTATTCGGCAGTTATTGATGGGAGGATGGCAAGTTAGAGTAGCTCACATCTATAGGGAAGAAAACCGTTGTGTAGATGTGTGGGCAAATTTTGCATGTGATATGGAATTGGATTTTTTGATGTTTGAGCAACATCTTGTTCACTTGAGCCAATTACTCCTTTGTAATTCCTTCTTTTTGTCCCAAACCCCATTGAATACAAATAAATAAATAAATAAATAAAATATAATCACAAGCTTAAGTCAATTCTACTTAATTATGCAAACACATAATTAATATTCCTTTGCATGTCCTACTAACAATAGTAATAAGGCATTGTTGACAAAAGAATTCATCCTCCAATTAGTGCATGCTTGTTTAGTCTTATATTAAAAACGATAAAATAGAAACATTTATTATTGAAAATAATCTAATCCAAATATTTGCTTAAATGAATCACTAGTCTATTGGTTAAGTTATTTCCATGCTGCATAACGCATAGTAAGTTTCAAGTTTCAACTTAATAATAATGAACCGTAGACAAGGACGTTGAAAGAAACGTTCTTAGTTTGATCGTACAATCGTACCTTGTGCACTTGGACTTTTACTTTTCCTGCATGCCTGTATGGACGAGGAGCAAAAATTTTCACTTTTCACATCCATTTCAAGCACTCAAACTTTGATATTTCGCTTCAAACAGAACAAGCCAACACGAAGTTAATGCCTATACAGCTCACACTTGGATCCATAGGACATTGGTCATGGTCAATAATTCTTATTATATATCTTCACAGTTCATGAGTACTTGTCAACGTCAACTGGTATTGGTTTTATTAGAGCAACTTTAACATTTAGTTGCTTACTAGAGTTACTTAAGTGATTTTTGGTGGGTCCTACACATTACATCATACTTAAGAACTTTTACTTTTTTTTTCTCTAATGGTGAGTCCTTTGGGGAGCAGATCCTCTCCCGTATTGGCGCGAACAGGAGATAAAGTTAAATAAAGCTAAATCGTTGGATTATATCAAGGGCTCAGATTTTGCCACGTGTTTTGTATTATTATTATTTTTGTTTTACATAGCAATGTTGGACGTAATCTTACTTTCTTCCCGCGTATTGCTTCATTCTTCGTTCTAACATTTTTCCCGTAAACATCTTCCACCTTCTAACTTATGAAACAGAGAGGCACGAGCACGAATTTTGTATTTGAGTTTATTCTCCTACATCCCAAAAGATGGACCTGTTCTTTTTCTTCTATCCCCTCTCTTTTATCCTAAATTAGTAAACTTATAAAACAGGGGTGGTAGAACGAGACACGAAAGGAGGTGATTACCACGCAAAAGGAAAATCGAGGTGGCCATGTAAGATATTGTATTGAGTTTGTGCATCTTAACTGAAATCACCAATCTTATTTATTATTGATATAACCATACTGATTTAATTTTATTTTTCTAATTAGGATGCAAAATGTGACATCGGAAAATCTTGATTGGAAGTCGAGAATTGGTTTAGAGTTTGAAGATTTAGAAGAAGCTTGGGAATTTTGGAAGGAATATGGTAAAAAAGTCAGCTTTGGAGTTAGAAGGCAATACAGTAACAAGCGAAAGGAAGATGGCGTTATAAGCTCTTGTAGATATGTTTGTTGCAAGGAGGGACTTCGAAAGGCAGATAAAAGAGATGGACAAGTTACCAAGCATAGAGCTGAGACAAGAACCAATTGTTATGCAAGAATTGGATTGTCAGTGGGAAAGAACGGAAAATATGTAATACATGAGTTTGTGGAAGAGCATAACCACGCATTACAACTTCCAGAGACGACACACATGCTTGCTTCACACCGTAGAATTACAGAAGTCCAAGCTTACGAGATTGATTTAGCAAAGGACTCTGGATTGTGCCAAAAAGCATCATTTCAGCTTATGAGCACACATGTGGGGCACAGAGCTAATGTTGGATATACTCGATTAGATGCAAAGAATTACCTCAAAGCAAAAAGACAAAGAAGTATGGTGTACGGTGAAGTTGGTTTGCTAATGCAATATTTTCAGTAACAGTTAGTAGAGAACCCCTCATTTTTCCATGCATACCAGATGGATGTCAATGAGCAAATCACAAATGTATTCTGGGGCAGATTCAAAAATGGTGCTAGATTATAGGTATTTTGGTGATGTTGTCTCTTTGGATACTACATATTGTACCAATCGAGCGAATAGGCCACTTGCATTATTCTCAGGTTTTAACCATTACAGGGGTACAGTGATCTTTGGTGCAGCTTTGTTATATAATGAGACAATAGAATCTTTTAGATGGCTATTTGAGACATTCTTGGAAGCATACAGTCAAAAAAAGCCTCGGACTATTTTCACCGACTAAGACCAAGCAATGGCTAAGGCACTTGTTGAGGTGATGCTTGAGACACGCCATGGTTTATGTACATGGCACTTGATGCAAAATGGAATTAAACATATTGGTAATTTGATGAAAGGAGGAAGTCATTTTTTAAAAGATTTCAAGAAATGCATGTATGAATTTGACACTGAAGTTGAGTTTGAGGAGGCTTGGGCCAAGTTGATTGCAAACTACAATGTCCAACAAAACAATTGGATTAAATCCATTTATGCCATCAAAGCAAAATGGGCCTTTTGTTACATGAAGGAAGCATTCACACTTGGAATGCGAAGTACCCAATTAAGTGAGAGCTTAAATTCTCATTTCAAAGCATGTATGAAGCCAAATGTTGACATAAAGCAATTCTTTAGACACTTTGAACGAGTTGTTGAAGAGAAGCGTTACAATGAGCTAGTTTGTGAGTATGACTCTCGCCATAAGCTAGCAACATTGCAATATGAGATGTCTCCAATATTGATACAAATGGGGGAAGTTTACACACACACTGTGTTTGATTTATTCCAGCAAGAGTTTGCATTATTCTTAGCCTCTTGCATATCACAAAGAAATGAATCTCCCCCTTTGTTTGAATATATCATCACGAGGATCAACCATGAAAGATCTTAGAAAGTAGTATTTCATAGTGCTTCAACCTCTATATCTTGTAGTTGTAGAAAATTTGAGACAACTGGCATACTTTGTTCTCATGCATTAAAAGTGTTTGAAGCAAATGATGTAAAGATTGTTCCTGAAAAATACATTCTCAAGAGGTGGACAAGATAAGGTCGTAGCGGCGTCATACATGATGTTAGGGGAAAGGAGGTTGAAGAAGATCCTAGACTTTCTAGCACCCGAAGGTGTCGACAATTAGCATCTAAAATGATTCGGGTGGCATATGAGGTATCTCCTTGTGAAGAATACTATGAACTAGTAGATAAAAGCATAGATGTTGTATGTAAGAAAATAAAAGAGCTTCGGTTACAAGCACAAAGCATTGACAAGCACAATGGTAATGGCCCTACATTGGTGGTTAATGATGATACACAACCCAAAGGGTTCAAGCAACGGCCTAGCATAAAGAGGTACAACTAAAAACGATTAAAAAGTTGGGTTGAGTTGCAATCAAAGAAGAGAAGAAAAGCTCCAATTAGAGGTCAATCACAAAGTCAAACATCCCAAGTATATATGTTTATGCATATAGCTATAACTTCTTGTTCCCTATTCCTTATTATAATGATTTGTCAATTTATTGTGAATACTTTAGGATCATGGTTCAAGAAACTATGAACCAAGTGAAATCCATTCTTCGGCACCTCCATGTTCTGATGCCCCTCAAACATTTGAGAATCAATTTAGTTTCACTACATTCTTGATGGTAAAATATTTAACTTAATTATATATTTTTTTTACTTCTTTTTCACCTTGTAATGTTAGATATTTTGTCTTGTTATGATGTAGGCACCCCTTGATGATGGAGATGGTTCAACATTAGATGACATGCACTTTAACAATCTTTGATTGGCTTTGACTAGATTACAACTTGATGTTTTGTTTGTTCCTAAGTTTAGTAGATTTATGTTACCTTTTTTTGGATGAAATGTATCTATTCCTATAGTTTTGGATGAAATGTATTTGTGATCATATTAACTGATGAAATATATTGATCATTTTTTGACTGAAATATAAATATCATCAACAATGTCTTTTAAATTCAACTACTCTCTATTTTTATTTTCAGTTACTGCCTTCATTAAATGCAAACAAGACATCATTGCAAATATAAGGATAAGAAGAGAAAGTAGTGCAAATTTGCATTCTAAAAGAAATCTCAAGACAAAATTGTTCTCATTCTTATTACAAATATCATTTCAATACGGGTACAAAAGTTACAAGATTATAAAATTACAAATCTCATTTCAATACTAACTCTAGCTAAAAATCACTAGATTACAAAAGTTTTCATTCATCTCTAATACTCAAATTGTTCTTCTATCATTCTTTGATTTCGGGCTACTGCATATGCACTCCTCTTTTCTTCAATTTTTGCATATAGAGTATTTAAATTCTTCCTTCCAGATTTCAGTGCTGATTTCGTTGCCATTGTTTGATTTCCAATTCTTCACATAGAGTATCTAAAGCCTTTTGTTCTTCATTCTTTCCTCCCAAGCAGTAGTTGCTTCTTGTGTAGAAGATGCAAATTGTTTCTATTCTATTATTTAGCTATTGCAGATTCTGTTTCTGTTCTATCATAGTTGATTTCTGTAATCAATGTTTAGGAAAAACTGCCTCAAGTTAGCAATCTTGCATCCTCAAAAGTAGATATCCTATTCTAACAACATAGTCAATAATGCCATGAAGAATAGATTCATTTCAAGTAATCAAAGAGCATTTATCATTCTCTTCATCTCAACATTTATCGTTTATCATTCTTCTCATTTCAGATAGGCCTGTTAAATGTACATTTACATAAGTTGAAGATAGAAAGTTTGAAACAGATAAGATACTTACTCTAGTTGCAACACTTAATGTCCCCTCTAAAGACTAGTTTGCAATGTTGACTACCTATGTTCAGCAAGGAATATTAAACATATTTGGGATTAGTGTTTTATTTGCAAAGAATGCTCCATTTTATTGCAATTAGTGCTAATAATGTAAGTTGAGTATTTGATCATATACATTTTGATTGGATGATCAAAACAATGGCAACTAATTTGATAAAACATAAATTCACCTCTTTTTCTAACATGCTGCACAACCTAGAAACGTGATAGAAGACAATGTACAAGCAGAAAATATTCAACAGGGATAAAAAAAAGGCATCAAAACCATAAAGAATGCAAAACTGACATTAAGAAAAATAACTGCTCCAAGGCCTATCACAGGCAAAGTGAGAGAGTTCAAAAAGATACAAACACGAAAAGTACTATTCTTCTGACTCAATCATTTTATAGCACATCCAAATGATATTAACTCAATTCAACCAAGCTCAGATTTTGGCCCAATTATGTAGGAAATAAAGATTTCCTTTTGAGAAGAGCTAACCAAAGTAAGTACTATCTGTTAATGATAACTGACTGCACAGCATCAAAGGAAAAGAAAGGATATTATTTGGGATAAGAATATCAATCCGTAAAATAGCAGTGTTTTAATGACTCATCATAATTTGGAACAATGAATTCTAAAGTGTTAGTACAGTTGATCTCTGAAGATAATCTCCATTATAAGCTTGAATTAACCTAAGTCAATGGCCCTAAGAAATTGTATGCAGTCCATATACCAAACTTGAGTCAGTCCACAATTAAAATGCTTTCGAATTTGCACCCAAAAATTAAAAAAGCTTTCAGTCCTCATTCCTGCATTAGGTAAAGGAAATGCTAGTCAATATTGGCACACTTGTCATGACTTACAGAAGTTCAAACTAGTGAGGCAAAGGACAAAATTAAAAAAGAAAAATGTTTGGAACAATGACAGCCACTAATTAAGAAATCAAAATCTAACCTTGAATCCCCTGGGGCGCACAACCTGAGGATTTACTGTGAGGGTAGCACTAGGATGCGACCTCAGTAATGCTTCCATTTGTCCCCTAATTGTAAATAGGACAGCATTGAAGGCAGCTACTATGGCAAGTGGGGCTCCCATACCCTTGTATAAACCCCTTGGGCCTCAGCTGCCACCGTCTGCTTGACAACATCAATTGCACCAGAATACTTGGGAAGCTAGCCAGGGAGTGGTGTAGGCTGGAAATGTTGTACTGGCCAAGCTAGAGTCGCCAAGGGAAATCACAGTGGCTCATCAAACATGGTGTCGGCGTCCAGTCAAGGATTGCGTCGACGTCAAGGGAGGGACCGCATCGGCGTTTGGGCGACAATCGGAGCCGAAAATTCTGTACTCGCCAAGCTGGAGTCGCGCAAAGTGAAGGTCTAAAGGGAAGGGATTTGTCGCCAGAGTTAGTTTGGGAAAGGAGAGAAGGAACAAATTAGGGTTGAATTTGGGATGTTTAATGAAACGGTTTGTTTTAGTGAATAAATCTCGATCGTTAATTTGAATCAACGGTGTAGCTTTATTAAACTGGATACTCTCCAGTATTTCTAAACGGCAGAGGATCTAGACCCGAGTCCTTCATGGCTTTGCTAATGCAGATCGAGTGCCTTTTTCTGACAGTCAAGATCGATTAATTATCTAATCAATTGCAGTTACGTGTGCTCTCTCTCTCTCTCTAAAATTGGTTAGGCAACGGAGCTTGTATAAGGAATGCCATGTCATTTGTTCCAACGAAAAAAATATTAAGCAATATTGCTAAAAGTTAAGCAACCTATATAAGAAACAGTATTGGAGATGTCCTTAGAAGACTCCTTTATTTTCTTTTTTAACATAGTCTTGTCAGATGACTATTTTTTATTTTTAATAATAATAATGTAGGAATCAGGTAACAAAATGATGTGTAAACATTATTTATTTATTTTTCTATAATGTCTCGTAACTTTCGTTCTTCTACACATACAGCCATACAGGGCAATAGGAGTGAGCCAAAGTTTTCCAACCCAAAACCCAGCCACAAGAGTCCTTTTCTTCTTCTTTTGCCACAAACCCCTTCCTCCCAGAAGATCAAATCAACTTTATTTTTTTGGGTGCATTTTATTTGGTGCATAATCCAATCAACTTAACAAGCACCAACTTTCCGTACTAGTCTCAAAGGGACAGATAACGTGCTGTCGACCTTTGCCATTTTCTATGTTGATTTTCAACTTACTTAAAGACATATGCTGAAAGAGTCTTCCGCTCCTAGCTACTCCACCAACTCTATCAAACGCACCATCCATTTATTTAAATATTCATTAAATAACAGCATCTATAAGGACCTTCTCCATCGCGATCTCTTAATTTCGCTATCCATTGTATCCTTTTTCACTTCCTATCTTGATTTTATCAAAAGAGTTTTCTAATTCTATTACCCTATATATCTTTGCTAGCTGCAGCCTAATTAGAGGCCACAAAAAATGAAGTTCGGGAAAGAATACACAGCACAAATGGTGCCAGAATGGCAGGAAGCATACGTGGATTACAATTTTCTAAAATCCCAATTGAAAGAAATCCAACGCTTCAGACAGAGGAACAAGCCTCCTGCCACCACCCCAAGAGGCCTAAGGCGAAAGCTAACACTATACAGGGCCTTCAGCGGCCTCACACAGAGACACTACCATCCTCCGAGTCCCTCCCAAGCAGGACATTGAGAGCCAACCCATCATGGTGCACGCGGTGAACCGGGGTGGCTCTCAGAGAACTACGAAACTACGTTCCTTATGAGTTCGGACGAAGGGGGCGAGTACGAGTTGGTGTACTTCAAGAGGCTTGGACGATGAGTTCAACAAAGTGGACAAGTTTTATAGGTCCAAAGTGGAAGAGGTGATGAAGGAAGCAGCAATGCTTAACAAGCAAATGGACGCTTTGATTGCGTTCAGGATCAAAGTCGAGAACCCAACTGGGTCCTTTGATCGATCCGTGGAGATGACTCGCCTTGCATCCGATGTTGCTTCTTCAACCGCAGTGTTGTCAGCTTCCACACCTAGAGGGGCCAGATTGAACAGTAATTCTTTTTTCTTCTTCAATTTGCTTCCTTTTTATTGTGAGAGATAAAAGCCATCAAATTAAAGAATCCATCACATAATCACAATAGCTTCAGATTACAGAATAATTAGTTAGTATAAATTAATTAAAAATCATCTTCGATATTACTTTTGAGAAAAAAAAAATTATGTACCAACAGTGTAAAATAGTTTTATACAATCATTTAATCATAAATTACTATATAAGATAAATTTGTTAACTTTTATAATAACTATCTTAAAAGTCATACTAACTGTAATTTTTGATTGATTGACAGTGTAAAATTTTTTATACTAATAATACATAGTTATTAAACTTTACTTTTAATGTAATTATTACAAAAAACTAATAATTTTTAATCAGTTTAATTTTAATATATTATTAATGTAAAATTTTTATACTATTAATTAATTAAAAAATATTTTAGATATAATTATTAAAATAATCATTGCAAAATTTTACAAACTTACAATTCATGATAATTAATGATTAGATGACCGTAGAAAACTTTTTAATGTGTGAATTCATTCGAATTTAATTCATTTGAGTTCAATTACGTGTGGAAGTGCATGTTAAGATGTTGGTCGTCGATTATCCTGTTGCAGTTTTAGTAACATACGCTGCTGTTAACGTGGTTTGTTGATTCGCTTAACTTTTTAAAAAAACAGTAACTATCGGCCAGGGTTGTTGCGGGTGTTACTTTAAACCATACATCATTATCAATGATTATGATTTTTTTATTTTAATAGATTGAAATATTTAATATATGTTTAAGTTAGTTTATTTTATTTTAAGAAAACTCTATAGTCAAATTTTTTTAAATAATGTTTGATTAAAACTTTTGTTTCTAGCATAAAATACATCAATCCAAATATTTTTAATCTTATGAAGAATAATCAAGACTCTCGTAATTAACATATAATAATTATATTACTTAATTGATTTTATTTTATTTCTTTGTAATAACATTTAAAAGTATTTTTTAACCTTATATACATAAATTCAATAAAAATTCATTGCACACATTTTTAATATTCATTAAATATTTTTAGGACATGAAATATATTTATAGCTTTTACTATTTATCTTGATTTTTATAAAATAATTTTTAATTCAATATAATTACATTTTGATCATTTTTCTTAAATATTACTGATTAAAATGTCTTTTGCTTGTGCTATATTAACTATTTGCAACAAAAGTTTTGTCATATTTGATATAAATAAAATGAAAATACATTGTCAACAACAAATATAAATTAAATAAAAATACATTGACAAAGAAGGATTCATGGTGGACCGCAGAAAAGCCCAAGGGGCAAGAGCCTGTGGGACTTGGAAAGGGGTGGGTAAAGTGGGCAAGAGATTTAAAGAGTTTTTTTTTTTTTTGGTGAAGAGTTTTACAAAGTTTGTACACGTATATTTTTATTATATAATTTTAATTTTTTATACCACAATTTATACGTTCATTTTATATATTCTTTTAAATTTCTTTTGCTTTCTTATTATTTGTTCTCAACACGTATTTCATACCGAACACCACCTTACACGTTCAGAACATTATTCACATTTTATATTTTTATTTTTTATTTTTTTCTTTTAATTTTTATCTTCCTTCTCAAGATACATACACTCTTTGGGAGTGAATTTTCTATATAATATACGTGTCATTCAGCTTTAGGCTTTAGCAACTGGGTTGTCCCACAAAATTTATTCAAACAGATACTTTTATTATTAGGATTTGAAAGATTATGATTAAAAAAAAATATAATTTATTAATATGTAAAAGAATAGTTTTAAAGATATTTTATTAACATGTTTTTAGAGTGAAATATCTTAATCTCTCTTTGTCTATTAATTATTAAAACAGTTTCATTTTTCAGTAAGACACTATATTCTTTCATCAACATTGATTAATGTCTCCTAATTTCCTCGAATTTGACCTTTTTTATATTTATCTTTTAATTATTTGTAATCGCCATGAGAATCTTATTTTGCTGAAGATGTAAGCCATTTGCTTATTTGACTTTCTTCTATTTTTGGTGAACCCTCATTTGACTTTCGTCATCAATTTAATCATTTAACTAACTTCCTTTTCACAATGCTATTTATAGGACTAGTTTAACGATGAATGAGACCTAAAATAAATTTTAACTTTTTTATTATATTTTAAATGAGAGACATATATTTGACCTTTTTGTCAATATAATAACAAATAATTTTTTATTGGTAGACCTAAAGCTCAACCTTTAATAGCTTTACCCTAGATCGGCCCTAGCTATTCATAAGCTACTTACAATGTTTGGTTGGAGTGTCATTGTAGTTGAATTTTTAAAATAAGTTCTTAGGTTTGAGTTTTTTATATTAAAAAAATATGGTTGACAGGAAAACCTCATTAACTCTTTATTTGGTGAAGGAGAAATATGACAGAGAGAAAAAAAATGTGAGAAATAAAAAAGTGAGTTTGTTTGGTTGAAGGAAAATGATAGAGGAAAGAAATAAAAATGTGCGGAACTCACTAGTTATTTCTATTTTATTTCTTATATATTTTCATTTACCTATTTATCTTTTTCTTATTTCTTTTTTATTTCTCTTAAACTAAAATCCATCATATTTCTCACCAATTTTTTTTTTCTTTTTATCAAACAGACCATAAAGGTGCTCTGTCAGGTTTTCTCTGTGCAAATTAGTTATTAACAAAGTTAGTAGATACTTTGTACTTAAAACTTAATAACAAAAAAGAAAAGAAGCTATTTTCTAATTTAACATAACTTAGTGGACGAGTTTGCATAGTTTGCAAAAGATCTTAAATTTAAACTTTGTTAGTGCTGCCATTGTAAAAAAAATAAAATTAGATACCCTTGCAACGTGCCGATCTGTATTTAGTATGTACGAATATAATAACAGTGTACAAGTTTAATTGCTTTATGCTTCATATACAGGAAAGGTTTCCATGGTCATGGAAGTGATCGAAGAGGGCAGCACTCATCATGAACAATCACATGATGCTAATGATGGTCAAGACCATGTAAAACAAACTGTAAAACCAAAAGTTGAGGTAAAGAAGCCAAAGAATATCAAGGGGACTAGACCGGCTCCTTTGGAAGTACTTGATCACGTGCAATTGAACCACACCTTTGAAACTCCACGTTCAACTATAAAAGGCGTTCTCAATTTCCCTGGCCTTACAGAACTAAGTTTCAGCAGAAAAAATCTTAACAAAGTTGAGGAACAACTTAAACGGACATTCGTTGAATTCTACCGCAAGCTTCGACTTCTAAAAGGCTATAGGTAAGAAGCCAGTGTATTCAGTTACTTCATGTTTCTTCTAGGTGAGATTATCTAATCATATTTTCATGAAATTAACAGCTTTCTAAATACCTTGGCATTTTCAAAGATAATGAAGAAATATGATAAGGTTGAAATTCAATTACCCTTCACTCCATTTTACTCATTTTAAAGTTTTGAGCATACTTGTCTCTGCTATCACTTCATAATAATTAGTAACTTCATAATGCAGATCACATCAAGAGGTGCAGCTAAAACTTACATGAAAATGGTGGACAACTCCCACCTTGGAAGCTCTGATGAGGTGAGAGTGCTATAAAGAAGGCCTAGCATTGAGATTTATTGGTGTACTCGTCAACAAATTACAATCATTCATTAAACATGAAACAAACACTTCCCGTGGCAGGTCACAAAGCTTATGGATAGGGTTGAAAAAACATTCACTAAGCACTTTTATAACTCAAATCGTAATAAAGCCATGAGCATCTTAAGACCAAAAGCAAAGAGAGAAAGACATAGAGTTACATTTTCCATGGGTAAGCACCAAGATATTCATGTATAATTCAAACTATTATTATATTGGGGGAAAAAAGAAGATAAATTTTGATTCTCATTAATTTCTTCTTTTTCTTGACACTGTCGACATATTCCTCAGGTTTCTTAGCAGGATGCACAGCAGCTCTAGTGTTGGCCCTTATTCTAATCATTCGTACACGTAACATATTGGATCATAAAGGGAGTACTAAGTACATGGAAACCTTATTCCCACTGCACAGGTAATTTTTCCAAACTTCATTGCTCATCCCAATTAACAAGAGCACATTTCACAAATTAGTCGTTTTTGTTACAAGAACCCGCACCAAAATCAACATATAGGAGATAATTAATCTACATAGGGAAAAAGAAACAACATTGTAACTAAGTAGTAACCATGTTAAACTTTATTTTATGCAGTCTGTATGGATTCGTAGTTCTACACATGCTTATGTATGCAGCAAATATATACTTCTGGAAGCGGTAGAGAGTGAATCATCCATTCATATTTGGTTTTAAGCAAGGCACTGAGTTGGGCTACAATCAAGTCCTTCTCCTCGGTTTTGGCCTAGCAGTGTTGGCACTGGGTGGTGTGCTTGCAAACCTAGACATGCAGATAGATCCAGAGACAAAGGATTACAAAACATTGACTGAACTTATTCCACTCATCTTGCTTCTTGTAAGAGATTATGTTTGAACTTTGAAAGATTTTGTACGTAAATTTTTTTAAAAGTACATAATGAATTCATTCATTATTACTATGCAGATTGTGATTGCTATTTTATTGTGCCCCTTAAACATCATTTATCGCTCAAGCAGGGTTTTCTTCCTCACATGCCTGTTTCACTGTATATGTGCTCCTCTTTACAAGGTAAAGAAAAATATCCTTGCTAATATATGGTTTTTGCATTTCCCTGATTTTCTTGGATAGTCCAACACTTGTTAATTTCCATGTGTCTCAGGTCACACTCCCGGATTTCTTCCTGGCAGATCAATTTACTAGCCAGGTTTGTTACCAAATTAACACCCAAAAACCATGGATTAATATTCCTTTTATGCTCTTTGCCCATATATAACAATCTGACCCTTTTGTGTACTCAGGTGCAAGGCCTTGAGAAGTTTGAGTTCTACATTTGCTACTATGGCTGGGGGGATTTCAAAAAGAGAGAAAACACTTGCAACTCTAGCAGCTTATTCATAACTTTTTCATTCATCGTTGCTGTTATTCCCTACTGGTCTCGTTTCCTTCAGGTGACTAAATTTGTTCCAACCGTGCTTGTTGGAGGTAGAGACAGAAATGAGTAGAGTAGATATACCCGTTTGTTTAATTTTCTTGTGAGTTGCGAGTAACCAGTAATGAAATATCCTCTTAAACCAAAATAGAAAGTAGAAATATTAATATTTAGAAACCCAAAAATTATTTTATATTTTCTTCATCATATAATTAATTGGATCACTAGACTGTTATCCATATATATGCATCTTAGTGCAGAAGTCAAACTGTTATGATTAAATTTGAAGTTTTAAATAAAATGTTCTTCAATATGTTGCAGTGTCTTAGGCGCCTTTTCGAAGAAAAAGATCCAATGCAAGGATATAACGGGTTGAAATATTTCCTGACAATTATTGCTGTTTGCCTAAGGACAGCCTATAGTGTTAACAACAATTCAATGGTATGGAGAGTGCTGGCCGGGGTTTTCTCAGTATTTGCAGCAGTTGCTTCCACATATTGGGACCTTGTAATTGACTGGGGCCTTTTGCAAAGGCATTCCAAGAATCGCTGGTTGAGAGACAAACTCGCAGTCCCTCATAAAAGTTTATATTTTATAGCCATGGTATGTAGTTGGTTAACAACAGAGGGGAAAGAGGAAGCAATTGTGGTTGAAAATTTCAAAGATGTTTAACAATTATGATTCATATTTTGTTTCTCTGTGTTTTTTAAATTGGAAAACTGCTGAAACCATGCAGGTCCTTAATGTCTTGCTGAGATTTGCCTGGCTGCAGACAGTTTTGAAATTCAAGTTTACCTTCTTGCATAAAGAAGCCATGATTAGCATTGTTGCAAGTCTAAAGATAATTCGTCGAGGCATATGATATAGCAGTGACTCCCAAAATCACAGTACTGGATTGGCAATTGCAGTTGCACAGACCATAATTTAAAACTCTCGGGAGTAATCAATTTTCTTTACCTTGCGTATGACAAATCAGTATTCCATGCATCATTTGGAAAAACAAGGCTAATTTCCAAAAGTTTGTTTGATTTATCTAATAATTGCTACGTGTCTAACTTTCAGACTGGAGAATGAGCAGCTGAACAATGTTGGCAAGTACCGTGCATTCAAGTCTGTTCCTCTACCCTTCAATTACGACAAAGATGAAGATAAAGATGAGTGATGTGATACTAGGCTTGCTCAAACAACATAGGTAGAACATGGATTAATTGTTTGGTTTCCTCTTTCCTTTATCTGGAACACCTTTTTGCTCTTTCTTTTCTTCTTTCCTTCTTCATATGCTGAGAATTCAAGAGTAAATCTTTTCTTCATGTTTAAAGAGGAAAAAAGGTGTATTTCATGGGTGGCTGAAAATATTGCTAGGTTGAGATGATGTTACACTTGTGCACGTTTTGTTAATGTCTGTACCAATGAGGAAATGTATATTACAATAAAGTGAGGTTGTGATGGCAATAAAATGTTAAATTGAATTACGTATTAGAAGGAAAAGAGCTACTTACCCACTGAGCGCATGGATCAACTGGCACGGTTAACCAGTGATATCGAGTTTGAGTCCTAAGTATGTAACTACGTTAAATAATACTTAGAGAGAGAGATTTGTCGCTCATAGTGATTCCTACCTGACTCGAATAAGATTGCCTTCCAAAAAAGATACATGTGGTCTCTAAAAGAAAAAGAAAAAAAAAAGGAGCTACTTACTTAATTTTAAGCTAATAGAAAGAAAAATAAACTAGATTGTACTATTATACTTATATAGTATGTTTAAGTAATTTTCTTTCCCTTTGAATCCTTTTAATATTAGCAGGAATGCAAAATTAAGAGAAAAGGGATTAAATCTCCTTATTTTTCTTCCTTTACTTCTAAATTTATAAATCAAATAAGTTATATTTATAAAATGCTCCTCCTCTTCCCTTTATTTTCTTGCAAACACACTTATTTTAATCATTATTCACTCAACTATATACACACAAATTCCTATATCTATGCACAAATGCTATAAATAATTGAAGCTAGGATGGCCCAACCTATAATGTCATAACATTATTTCATTGTCTAATGATGCAGAAATGAAATTGAAATAAATACTGAGTTTGTCCATCAAGGTAGATCCATCTTTAAAGATGTAGAGACCATCAACTTCCTTAGCACTACCAATCATCTTCCCTGATGTCAATTCCTAAAATTTACAATTAGAGGAATAAAAAATAACACGACAATTCATGTCAAGAATCAATTTACTGATGGACAATTGGTTACAAGACAAGTTAGGAACATGAAGAACATTATGAAAAGTTAGTTAAAGGTGAGAGAGGGATAGATCCACTTTCGGCTATAGCAAAGAGAGTTGCATCAACAATTCTAATATTTTTCTTATTCCCTACACAAGGATTATAGGAGGAAAACAAATTTGAGCAATTTGTCAAGTGATTAGTTCTCCAAAGTCAACAATCCAAGGATTTTGAGTTTTTTTTGGTGGAAAGAGAAATAGTAAGATAAGTACTTTTTGGGGCTAAAAAGCAAGAAGGATTGGTTGTCATTTTTTTTGGAGAAAATAGTTTGTACAAGTGCTCTAGTTGTTCCTTTGTGAATGGGTTTGTCTCTAAAGTAGATAAAGGCTTTTGAATCTTCTTCGCAGTGGTTTGAAATGCTTGACCATTTTTGACCGATTTCTTCTTCCAATTAAGTGGATTGCCATGTATTGTCTAACAAATTTCCTTCACGTGTCATGGTTTTCTACAATGATCACACCATGGTTTTTTTCTTTATCATCCTTAGAAGAGATTCCTCTTGTCACAAGTGTTGAACTTTTAGGTTCATGAACTGTGGATGGCTAATGAATGTTCAGCACAATCCCCCTCCTTGATTCTTCTCGACTACTTTAGAAAAGAGTCCCTCATAAAAGGTAAGGATGTTCTTCCCAAAATTTCTCCCCCTTACTTCATTTAGACTTTAGTTAAGGCTAGTAAGGAACATGTACACACGATCATTCTCCTATTCCACCCCCCCCCCCCCCCCCCCCCCAAAATCAAGCAGCATCTCTAGGGTTTTCCCAATCATCTTCATAGCACAGGTCTAACTCTTGCCAAAGGGTCTCCATCAAGTTGTAATATGTTATGACATCTTGATCACCTTGTTTAGCCTGCCAAAGTTGAGTATTTATCTCAAAAATTTGAAAGGAATTCTCCAAGTTTGAGTAACATTCATGAATGACATCCCAAACATCTTTGGCTATAAGTAAGAACAAATATGGTTTTCCAATTAATTGCCAGTTCCATGGAGTTGATTAACCAGACAATAATGAGTGGGTTTTTTGACTTCCATTTTATGAAAGAGGGGTCATCTTTGGAGGGCTGCTTAACTTTTCCAGTAAGGTATCCCAATTTTCCTTTCCCATCTATGGCTAACTTCACATATTGCGTCCATTCAATGTAATTTTTTCCATTGAGTCGATACACAGTAAGTTACAGGTTTAGATTTTGTGAGAAAGTATCGAATTGGGCTATGGAAGACCTTATTTGAACATTCCTCAAAACCTCTGTCGAGGTGCTACACATGTTTGTGGAAGCATCAATCATCGTCGTCTTCACCATGGTTGAAAAAGGTCAAAGTCGAAGCTCTGATACCATCTAGGTTTAGAGAAAATATTTTTATTTTTCTCTATTATGGAAAAAATAATAGTAGATAGGGTATTTATACAGAATTGAATGACTAATTCTGCTACAAATATGAAAATAAATAGCAAACAAATCTCCTAAAAATTAGGAGAGAAATAAGGAAATAAATGCACATAATTTCTAAACAAATATGAATTGATTTGATTCAGATTTATTGTTCCGAAAATATCTCCAAAGAACTTGGACAAATTCCTCTACCAAATTTGACTTAAGGGCTATGATTCATCCTTTGATCTAACAATTCACAATTAATGAATTCCACACACTATAAAATAAATACATCTCTAGCTAGGTGAATTGATAATTTCTTCATTCATTTTTTACTTTAGGGCATCTACCCCATACAATTTAACAATATCAATCCAAACTCTTAGGGAATGGTGTATAACCTTCCATCTATTACATTACACGATCAAACATTGCCCTTAGCCATAAGAAGATTGTGATCGGTGTTTTTTTTATGTTGATGCACCTCTACAAGTACCTATTAGTATATGCAGACATGTTAACCATGACATACGTAATAGAAACATTTGTTGCGTGGCCAATCAAGTTGATATGATTGGGGTAAATGTTATAGTATGTCATTTAATTAGTAACGCAATCACCGCATTGTATATTTTGTTTGTTGATCATAACTCACACTGCTACAAAAATTCCATTCACCTACACAATCTTAAGGAAAAGGCATAGCAAAAGAGTTGTAACATACCATGAGTCTATTAACACTCTAAGAAAGAGTAGCAATGTACCTGACTCCTCTTACCTAATTGTCGGTAGTGATACATATCATTGAACAATTGAGTTGTATACACAAAGGTTTTTGAATGGTATTGGCTAGCAAGAACCTTTACATAGCCCAAATGACTTATACGAGTTTAGTGGTACATAGTTCTTTGACGAAGCATATGTATTCAATGTTCTTCCCTATCAAATAGTTTCTGACATAGTTGTTAGCTTGTATGAGGTACTTGTTTCATCAAACTTTGTAATTCTAAGCAATCTTTTACTATTTATTTTCAACCTTGGTGTTATAACAGTAATTCAATTATATTTTTAAGGTATTTGTATGACATTTTCATAGTACTGTGTGTTTTATCAGGCAAATTTTTGTTCTTTCATTCCACTAACACTACCTTGTTTTACCTTTCAATGTAGTACAAAAAGGGCTAAATATATGCTAACAGGACCAAAAAAGCAAATACACATACGTTTTTAATAATTCTTCTTAATGTAGGATAAATCACTTATATAGTAAATTCAATTTACGATTATCAATATTAATTATAAAAAGGGTGCCAACTAGTACATATCTTTTAGGGTTCCTCACACTCAACAAAAATAAACTTTTGTTAGAAATTTTGGTGAAAAATAACTAATAAAAGATTTTAAGAAAGAGAAAATGTGCAAACTTTGTTAGCAGTTGTTTCACATAATGGCTAACATATAGAATTGACCTTTATTACCATATTTGAACTGCTAATAAATTTTTTTAATCTATATTATATTTAGTAATTTAAATTTAAATTGTTAATATTGATCTT
>CM014733.1:43790271-43829241 GCA_004329165.1 Spatholobus suberectus | reverse complement strand
TCAATGGAATCACATTTCCGTTGTGTTAGAGAACACAACGAAAATGCAATTCCGTTATGTATCCAACCCAATACACAACAAAAATGATTACATTATGTATCCAACCTAGATACTCAACGTAATCGTGATTTGTTTTGTATCTGGGTAAGATACAAAACGTAGCATGTAATTTTAAAAAAAATTGTCTTTTAATTATTTATTTGATTTAATTTTAACTAATATTTTATTGTAATATTTGTGTAATGATTAATTTTTATTATGATGATATTATTTATAATTGTTAATTTTTTATTACATAGAGAAAAAATTATAATTGTTAATTAATAATAAGCAAATAAAATTTGTTATTATTATTTTAATTATATTGGTTAAACTACAGTAGGTCCTTAAACTATTTCAAGAATTTTAATTAGGCCCATAAATTTAAAAATTCTAATTAGGTCTTTGATCTTGTAAAATTTTTGTAATTAGGTCCTTGATCTTGTACATTGTTGTAATTAGGTCCCTAAATTAATAAGTTATTAAAATTTAATTATCAATTATTTTTTATTATTACTTATTCTAATTTTTAGTTAATTGTTAAATTTTTATTATTGTTTCAGGTCCATCATGCCATGCACGAGATTTAGGTCCTTTCGGCTTAGATGATGCAGCTGGCACATCTGAGCCCCCACCGCCGACTGCATCTGCATGTTAGGCTAGAGAGGCTGCACGTGTAGTAACATAACAAGAGGAGCATGCTAATATACCTGAGCCAAAGGTAGAGGTACCTCAAGTTGGTTTGGCAAATCACATCATTGGACCTCTATTTGGAGGAGGTTTTACAGGTTTGTCATTGCTTAGGTCCTATAGGGACCATGTTGCTGGACACATATGGCTCTTGGTGAGCTTAGGCTGGTCAGCCACGAGGGTAAGGTCTTTACTAATGTCAAAACATCCAGAGATCGCGAACATCGTGGAAAGGTTAGGGCTCACCCACTTACACAGGCACGATATATTGCTGCAAACAAGGATATGATATGTGCCTTTATTAAGTGATGACATAAGAACATTAGCTCCTTCCACCTGCCAGTAGAGGACATGACCATTACCCTAGATGATGTGTCATTTTTCCTGCACTTGCCTATTACAGGCAAGCTTTGTCAATACCCCCATGAATCTCATGAGGAGGCTACAAGATTGCTAATGAGCGAGCTTAGTGTTACACACCACGATTGATACGATACAGCAAGTGTACGATATCATCGAGTAATAAATATCATTCTCTCCATAAGGACTACGCATTAGGTTTAGTGATTAACACAATTCTATATAATTAAACAAAAAATAGCTTAATTTGAGAATATAGGTTTAAAGCAAAAAGAATTAGAAATTCAATTAAACAAGCAAATAAAACTTATATTAATTCAACGAAAGAAAACTTCTAGGATCGAGGTTCACCCTATGACGCTTACTATGTTAATTCTCTTATTTTGTGCTCCTACTTGTTCTTCTTTAGGGTGAATTAACCTAAGGTACCCTTTGTTCTCTTTCAAGATACGAAAGGGTGTCTAATCAAATTAGCCCCCTACTTTCGTGGTGGTTGTGTTTAATTAGACCTAATGAGTTCTTTGTTAATTCAATTAATTCCCAAAGGTTTCACCTACTTTCGTAGTTTAGACGTAGGTTTCTTCCTTATAGTTCCGATATTTAAGTTCACCTCTCAATTCTTCCCCAAATCCCTAAAGTTATGTAAAATGTGGCCAATTCGTTTTGCAATAAAGAAAATTGATAGAGAAGAAATCAAGAGAGAAATAAGAATTACATAGGGATAAAAGAAATCAATTCATTAAGCATTCATAGGGCTACGCCCATTCCTAGAAAAAAAATGACTACTCACACATAGTCATGGAAAACAAATAAGAAGAAAAAGAAAACATTCAAACTGGATAGAGAAAAAGGAGAAAATTCCAATCCAAAGCTCTCGCTCTAAGCTGTCAAGAATCAATGTTCGGACCCTTTTTCCTAAGCCTAAGAAGTTTATATAAGTCTCAAAGTACAAAAGGGTCCAAGCCTAAACTAAAAAGAAACAGAAAAATAAATATTTTATTAACGTCAATAGCATGCCACGGGCAAGCCGTGGCGCTCTCTAGTAGCTCTTGTGGCATTTTCCTAAAATTTACCACAGACAAGCCATGGCGCTCTCTAGTTGTGGGATTTACAACTTTTCTTCATTTTCTTCAACAATTCTTCCATTGCTCTTCCTTGGCTTCAAATTACTTCAAGTCTAAATGTTTAAGCTCCAAAGCCAAATCAATTCATGCTAAACTTTCCCTAAAATCCACAAACAAACACAAAAACACACCTCAAGCATTCTAAGTGATTAATGAAAGAAATTAAGGGAATAAGTACTAAAACTACTCCTAATAAGCTAGAATGCATGCAAACCTCCATGGATTAAGATGTAAATAATAGTATAAAATACAATGCATCATCGATGCATGGGGTGTGACCGAAAAAAGAGCTCGCGTGACTTTTCAGTGGCTGAAGGAGACATATGAAGCATGCGTCGTAGCCAGGCAGTATGCATTTGCTATCAGAGCTTATTTGTTACATCTTGTCGACTACATGATATTGGTCGATAAGAGCTCGACGCATATGCAGGTCTGCTACCTAGAGTTTTTCCATGAAATTCAGCCATGCGATGAGTACTCTTGGGGTTCTGTTGCTTTGGCCTACCTTTATGACCAGCTCAACATTGCTAGCCTTTGATCTATGGCGTAGTTTGGAGGATACATAAGCCTACTAATGGTACGATTTTGTATTTTTCTAGATATTTGTTTGTGTTTATTTTGTTTATGTAATTTAATTTATTAATTGTTTTACAGGTGGACCTACGAGCACTTCCACCCGTCACCCCTTGCAAGCTGGCCATCAATTATACTAAGCAGGTTCCCGCCTATTGAGGTGGAATGCCATGAAAGGTACAGGCCTTGCATTGGGGACCAAGGAAGCACTAGACTAGTTGCAGTTGGGCGACGTCATTTGGGTGCTATATGATGCACACAAAGTAGTTCAGCTGTTGCAGGCGATCTCTTTTTATTCAAGCTTCATCAGATGTTGTCCTTATATGTACGCCCATTTGCTGGAAAGAGTGTTCAAGCAGTTTGACTATGTCTAAGGGATCCCCCGCCTCCCACCTGTTGGATATCCGACGCTGACTGCATGTGCTAATGACTAGGAGGACTGGCAAGCACACATGGTAGACAGAGGAATGTTTGTGTCACATAGGGCTCCATGGACCTGCACGGATGACTACTTAGAGTGGTTCCATCACATTTTTCATCCATATCTCATTCCTCAGATGGCAGAAGATCTTTTCCGAGACCCTCCATGAGTTCCTGTGCCACAGCCTGGGCATGGCTAGTGTGGAGATAGCCAAACAGAGTCTTCATCTAGTGACTCTCATTCATGTGACGTAATATCCATATCTTCTCATGTGTTTTTTGAATAACAATGAAACATTCATTAATAAACTTCTTTGAACGACAATGACAATGTGGTGCTTTAGAGCACATCTCACTTATACTAGTGCAAATACTATTCACATGTTGGTGAATCATTAAAATCCTTATCTTATGTGTCAGAAAAAGAAACAATCGAGATTACACATAGTAAATCAAGGGTCTAGATCGCATCGATTCAAATGCATGCCCTATTCACGCCTCAGTGAATCATTAAAAACTTTGTACTATGAGTCAAAAAAAGAAATGGTCGAGATTACACACAGTAAATCAAGGTTCCAGATCATAGCAATCCAAACGCATACCTTGTTCACATGTCAATCACTAATTAAAAGCATTGTCCTGTATGTTAGAAAAAGTAACAGTTGAGATTACACATAGGAATCAGGGGTCTCGATCACTTTGATTCAAATGTGTGCCCTGCTCACATGTTAGTGAATCATTAAAAGTCGTGCGTAAAAAATTGAATTTAAAAATATAAAACAATTAATTTCAAAACACACAACGAAATACATTTTCATTTAGTATGAATTCAAAATACACAACAAAACATGTTTTCGTTTGTATGTATCCCAAATACACAACAAAACTTGTTTTGCTATGTATTGTGCACAACAAAAACATGTTTCCGTTGTGTATAGGGGATGCACCCTTTATACACAACAGAAACGTGTTTTTATTGTGCACATACATAGCAAAAAAATAGCAAACAAAATTTAGGGTGAAAATAGGAAAAAAATGGGGTGAGAATAACATCTTTTAACACCCCATACACCACCTACATAAACTAAACAGCATAAAAATAAACCTGTAAATCATTTGACACCTAGCCCCCTTAATCAAGGGTTTATATTTCTTGTTGTTGTTATTGTTTTAAAGCCTTGCACGCGGAGCAAAAGCATTATATGAATACACCATAGGAAATGCCCCTATAAAATCACATTTTTTATTCAAAAACCCACTGCATTCCAATTTTTTCAGATCCATTCTTCTACACGTATTCCAAAAATAACTCCACGATATATATAAGTTAAATTGCCCATCCATAACCATATGCAGCCACATGTTCTACACACTTGTTTGCATCAGGCTTGAGTCTTCAACCCACGTGTCTTACCCCTCTATATGTAGTTTTCCACACCCTCTGATTATCTATCCCTCAAAACAAACATGTTTATTAGATACATTGATCTTGGAACTCATCTTACAAAGCCAGCACCTTGCAAGAAGTGATCATTACAATATCTTCCAATCTGGCCTTAGACTTCTGCGCTTACCAAATTACACCTTTGCCTCTTTTTAAAAAGATTGGGATAGCCACCAAATAATATCTTCCTCCTACTTGTGCTCCCCCCCCCCCCCTAGACGCTATCCCAAGTCACAAATAAAAGTGAACACCTTCTTTTATTTCTCAACCAGCCACCAATCCATAGGTTCCAAGAATTGAGCATTTGAGTGTTTGACCTCACTATTAGCCACCCCAATTGCCCTTACCTAGAAAGATTCCAAGAATCATGTCTTTTCATGTTAAGACAGCCATCTGAATCAAATTATCCACATCTTAACATACACCACAATAATCCACAATACAATTTTATGCCATTAGTTACACAAGAAGTTCCAAGATACATATTCAATCACCCCCTTGTAACTATCCTGCATAACCCTTATGCAAATTCCCTTTAACAAATGTAATAGGCCCCATGAATGCAAGTTGCCCCCTTATTCATGTCCAATAGGGACTGACAGATACATCCTCCCCTTGCACCATTCTACTAATCCCATCTTTCCCCAAACCTTCTATTTATATGATTGTAATCATTTAGCCCAAAGACAATCTAAGGGATTTGTGAGCCATGAAGACATCAGATAATTAAAGCCCTTCTGCCTCACTTTTAACCAATACCATGAAGTAATTTTCACCAACTCCACTATATCCTTAATGTGCAGAATTTTGTCATTAAAAACCATATTATTTCGTGCCTTCCATATTTTTTATACAATCAAGTGCCATAACACAAGCCACCCTTCACCATCTATACATGTGTTTCTTGTGAGACCTTGGAACTGATGAAACTAACAAAACACCACATTATGGAATTTTGTAGTCACTCCTAACTAGTTTAGGCACTCACCCCAATCTTGGCCAAACCACCGACATTCATGGAACAAATGATTGTTTGTCTCTTCCTTCTTGTTGCACCCAATGCATAGGCATTCTTCGCTTGATAATATACACCTTCGTCTCAAGTTAGTTTTTGTGGGGATTCTATCTTGCATATGTCTCCATGCAAACATAGCCACTTTCAAAGGTGTTGACTTATTCCACAACTGTTTACACTTCATATTAAGTGTCCATGTGCTGCCCTCCATTAAAGTCTTGTACGCCAAGTGGACTGTGTATAATCCACTAACGTCTTTCTTCCACCTCCATTTGTCTTCACCATCTTGCGTCAGTCGAATATGATCCACCACCTATTGCAAAGAATGAAAAGGATCCCATTCCCACTGAAAAAAACTTTCTCTTTCAGGACCACGACCACACTTACCTCCCTTCCACCCATTTTCCTAATTCTACCACCTTAGACACTTTATTACCCACTAGTGTATATAACCTCTGAAAATGTTCGCCTAGAGTCCCTCTCTCACCCATGGATCTGCCTAGAACGATGTTTCTTTCCCATTTCCCACCTCCTTCTCCATTGACTCCCTAAACCAATACAACATTTCCCCCTATTGTCCCTCATCTATTGACCAAATATCTTCCACCATATTGACCCCTTTTTACTACCCCTTTGTAGCTCTCCTTTCTTTTCCCTATACACCCCAACTAACACCTTATACCACAGGCTCTCTTTTTCCACCAACATACGCCACCTCCATTTCCCTAATAATGCCAAATTAAAAGCTTTTATGTTCTTAACCCCTAATCCATCTTTTTCACTCTCCTTACACACATTTTCCCATGCCACCCAATGAGCTTCCTTACTTCTTTTCCCACACCCCATAGAAATTTTTTTAAAAGGGATTCAATTTTAAAGACAATACTTGATGGAGCCATAAAGAACAAAATATAGTAGATCGATATGGATGACAAGACTAACCTTAAAAGAATTACACGGCCTCCAAATGATAAATGTTTGCTCGACCAAGATGACAATTGCCTTCTGATTGATTCCACTACTAGCACCTATGTAGATTACCTTCTGGATTACCCCCGATAAGTAATCCAATGTACTTTATTGGAAGATACCTCACCTTACAATTAAGTGCATATGTGGCCTCCTTCACCCAAATATCCTCCACATTAATCCCCACCAGTGAACTTTTATAAAAGTTAACTTTAAGTCCCGACACCACCTCAAATAGTTGAAAAACGGTCTTAAACACCCAAATGTTGGCCCAACTTCTGTCTCCAAATATCAAAGTATCATCTGCAAACTGCAAATGAGAAATTGGATCTAGCATCCCCCCACCTATGCACCAATGAACATTTTCATCTCCACCATTTTATTAAACATGACACTAAGCCTTTCTACTGTAATCAAAAGAACAAAAAGGATAGAGGGTTCCCTTGCTTGAGTCCCCTACCCATCCTAAACTCCTTTATAGGACTGCCATTTAATAGCACAAAAATAGTAAGTGTGGATAAACATTCTTTCATCCAATCCCTCCATTTACTTGGGAACCCCATCCTCTCCATAACAAAGTCTAGATAATCCCACTCAACTGAGTCGTTTGCCTTCTCAAAGTCAACCTTGAACAAAATCAATTATCTGTCCTTTCTTTGTGCTTCTGCCACAACCTCATTTCTTATAAGAACCCTATCCAGAATCTACCTCTGCTTAACAAAAGCTGATTATGTTTTAGCTATCAAAGGATGCATCACTTTTCTCAACCTATTGGCTAGTAATTTAGCAAGAATCTTTTACATACACCCAATTAAAGAGATAGGTCTATACTCACTCACCTTCTACGAAACCTTCTACGAATTATCTTTCTTTGGAATTAGGACAATAAAAGAACAATTACACCTTTTTAATAATTTCCCATTGGCATGAAATTCATACAAAAAAGAAATGAAATATGCTTTGATATCTATCCAAAACTCCTTAATAAAGCCAAAACTAACTCCATCCGATCTGGAGCTCTTCGCACTATCGCATTCCCAAACTGCATCCTTTATCTCTTCCTTCAAGAATGGCGTTGTTAGCACTTAACTAGCTGTAGCGTTAATCTTCTTAAAGACCAAGTCTTCTAATTTAGCTTTTGGCCTTAGCCTCATTTTGTAGTGCTTCTTACAATATTCTCCTATACTTTATTTTTGACTACTTCATCCCTTGAACTTTGACCCCTTCTATCTCCAAACTTAAGATTCATTCACTTGTTTCCTTTTTTGAATAAAGCTATAGAAAAACTTGGAATTCCATCCCTTTCCTTCAACCAAGTTTGTCTTGATTTTTGCCAAAGATAATTGTATCTTATTTTTGACAACGGTAGATTTGAACTTGACTCTCCCTTCTAGCCTTCAACTCTTATTCATTTAATTCATCATCTCACCCTACAGATCCCTTTTGTAATTCTTCCTTCATCACTTTGATCATTTCTTCCAAGTTACCTACATGTGCCTGATTCCACTCTTTCAGCTTCTACTTTAATATCTTCACTTTTTCCTTCAACACAAATGCCTTTCGGCCTTCCATGTCTAAGGAACGCCACTGTTCTTTAACAAAAGTTGCATACCCCTCCACCTCCAACCAACAATGTAGCATCCGAAACGATTTAGGTCCCCAGTTAACTACTGCATCCTATAACAACACTACACACTGATCAAATAAACCCCTTTGCAACCCCCACTGAGCGCAATTTGGCCAAGAGATTAACCAATCCTTAGATACCAAAAATCTATCCAACCAACTCGTGACAGACCCATCATCTAGATACATGTATACTTCCTTCCAATCAAAGGCAAATCAGTTAATTCTGCCTTAGACTTAAACTCCCCAAACAACCTCATATCTTCTTATCTGATATATGTTGTTGCTCCTCTCCTATTGCTCTCCAAATCATTATTAAGCGCTCGCGCTCTTCCTTCAACTTGTTTAAAGGCCCATTGGAAGTCTTCGTCACCCCATAACAACAAGCATAGTTTCTTGTCTAACACCGCTAACTTTGACTCTTATATACAAATCAAGTCTGGCTTATGTACAACACACAGCTTCTACACCTCCCTCTTCTTAAGGATACCCCTAAGACTTCTGACATTGTAAGAGATTAACTTCAGAAGTCTTACTTCACCCATCTTCACCCTTGACTAGAAGGAAAAGTCATCCTTCCTCTTACAGCTCCTTTGCACAAGCTCGACCTTCTACTTCTCAATCTCGCATCTCTGTTTCCTCTAACTACTAAATCAGCTCTGAATCCTTCCCATCACATGCAACTCCGATAGATTTCCCAAATTTCCATACCTATGTAGTGATCTTTTCTAGTCCTTTATGTAATAGCATTTTCATCTGCCATTGAGTGTTGCTTTTAGAAGTAACCATGTTACCGTGATCAGCCACATCCAAAGAAATAGATGTGTCACCAACCTTTTGTGTGTTCCTCTTCTAACCCTTTGGTGGCTTCTTCTTTCGCTTAGTAGTGAATGTCTTCACCTTGAAACCCCTACCTCTAGCTACTTTTGCATTCTTCTTGCCACTATTCTCCTGACTCTTACCTTCTACATCTTTTGAGACCACCACATCTCCACACAGATTTTTGTTTGTCCCATACAAACCCTGACGCGAAGCGAAATGTAATTGCTCATCCCACTTTCTCCTTCATATTGCACAGCCACCTCGTATAGGCCTTGCAAACCTCTTACATTTATAAGTGCATCCTCCATATCCTACTTACATTGCCCTTTACAATCATAAGAGTCTTGTTTCGTATCTGAAATCCCGTGGGTAAACACCTCCTTTTTTGCATTTGCGACAATAGCATATATGCCCTCATTTATTCCACTCGTGACTTAGATTGTTGGATTGGGTGTTGGATTACACGTTTTTGGCCCACAAGAGATTGTTGAATTGGATATTGGGGTTAATGTCAAAACCTTCATTGGGTTGTGATCCATTACATCTACCATATTGCATTGTATGCCTTGTTTATTCCTTGGTCCTATTCCTATTTTCATTGGGCTGCTCTCCTTCCCCGCATGGCCCATTCCCACATCCATATTTATAATAGGCCCACTCAACACCCCGCACTGTTCTCGATTTTCTCGCCTTTCAAAACCTCTAAAATTAGCATGTATATCCATCACATTGCTACATGTTGAATCTTTTTCAACCAATGTCTTTGTCTCTTTACAACCAAAATCCACATCTAACCCTTTTTCTTTACCATAAATTAGTGTGTTTTCCTTGCACCAATTTTCCACCAAATCCTCCACATTAACCCTAACTTTATAATCGTTGGAATTTTGAATTTCAAAATCCATCCGATCTAAATCTCCCTCAGGCATTTCCAAATCAATAGAATAATTCGACGTATCAATTGAAGTACCTTCTTGGTGGTCATAGTTATTCTCACCCCCTAAGCACACAAATGGATTTGCAAAATTTTCCTCTACAGTACAAATAGAGAACACAAGTCCATTAATTCAAACTTTAATCAACTTATTAATGATTGGAAAATGATACTTTGACACCCTTTTTCTAGAAACACCATTCCAACACTCCATTAAAATATTTTATTTTTGTTGAGTCAATAAGTGACTCTTACGTGGATCTTTATAAAAAAAATAAAGGAAAATGAGAAAAAAAATCCAAATTTGAAAAAGAGAAGCAAAGTAGCGGGAGGCCGGAGGCTGGAGGGTTTCTAAAACACAAATTAAGAGGAAAGGGTTTAGAAGTTAGCAAGAAGAAGAGTGAGCATAAAGAAACTTGGAAGGAGAAACGGAAAAATTGCAATTTGGAGGTCTGTTTGAGATAAAAGGGTGAGAAAAAAGAGAAGGAAGCAGAAAGACAGAATGGGAGGCAAGGAGAAAGAAAGGTCATGAAAGAAGAAAGAATAGGATTGTAAAGAGTACACTCGCTTGACAGAGAGGGTGATAACGAAAAGGGGGCACCAAAGAGAAAATCTTTAATTGTAACCAAAGGAAAGGCTCACGATTTTGTAGTTGGACTTCATTTAGTGAGGATTGCTTGTTTAATGTTTATTACCATGGTTAAAAACTTATTCTATTTCTCTTGTTCCATATTGAGTTTTGCTGGGTTATTATGTATGAGTAGCTTTCTATTTGATTAGTTTCATGAATGAAATGAAATTTGAGTTTTTATGATCTGGTATTTTATTATTTTGCAGGCCAAGGTAGAGAATATAGATGGGATATGGAAAAATATTCTCTTCATATGAATTGCTTGTTTGATGAATTGTTTTGTGTTGCAAAGCAGAGTGTTGCAGAGTAATACAAGCTGGGTTAATTCTGTTAGAGAAAGTGGTTAATTCTGTTGAGTAAAGAGTTAATATATTGTATCTGATATTAGACTTGTATAAATACTTGTGTTTAACTGTATGCAACAGATACTGCAATGAATAATTTTTTTCTCTCATTGTTGTCAACTATCTCATTAGTGTGTGTGTGTGTGACTTTTGTCTGTCATCTCCAATACAAACAATATAATTAATGAGTTGAATTGGTTAGTATTGATGTTTGTTGTTTGTGGAAGGTTTTATTTAAAGATATTCATGAAATACATATTAAAGATTATTCTTATGCTTATTCGAAGATATTAAATAATTCTAATGAAAGTATAAATTATGAAAGTTGTGATTGTAGCACCAAATGACAACAAATAAAATGACGGGTTATGATTCCTCAAAATCTAGAAAGGTGAATATTGTGTAAATTATTTATTGTACATTTTACCATCATATTCCGTTTCTAACAAATTTGGATTTTGTGTGCGGTTAACCAAGTAATGTTGTAGGTACATTTGTCGAAGGAAATAGGTTTAACTATTGTCTCACATGTTTGGATACAGTTTAGACAGTAGTACAAAATTTTTATAAGCTTAAGACAAGCAAATCCTTATAGTGGTGTAACATTGGAGGATTAGTATAAAAAAAAGGCAGTTAACCAATCAAGATTGTACATTAACCACAAATTAACCTCTACTTATCCATCGTATACTGTTTCTGATAAATTTTTTATTTTATTAAGATCTTATATTAAATTGAAAAAGAAGTATAATAAATTGTCAAATACCTTAATTAAAGTGTTTTTATTAGTATTTTTTTTCATTAAGGAAGTGAATTTCAGATGTAACATGAAACCTAATTTTGTTTAACCAGTTGAATGAGATTGTTAACACTTTATTTGTGTCAGATTAACCAACGAATGTTGTAATCATGTTTGTGTAAGAAAACATTTTCAACTATTGTCTTATATGTTTAGACAAAGACATTAGAAACTAGCACAAACTTTTATAGTTTTAACATAGGGAACTTGTTATTGTTGTCTAACATTAAACGAATAGTATCCAAAAAAGATAGTTAACCATAAATGTTGACAATTTAACCACAACTAAACCATAACTTAACCATAGCATAGTGTTTCTCATGAAATTTGTAATTTGTTGAAGACCTCATTTCCAATTCAACAAAGCCTAAACAAATTAGTTTTTATTAGTAACTTATGACGTTAAGGAAGTCAATTGTTGAGGTAATATGAATTTCATATGTCTTTAACCAGGTGAAACACATTATTAACACTTTATGCATATATGATTAACCAATAAATATTTTAGGTGTGTTTGTCGAAGGAATAGTTCTAACTATTATGTCACATGTTAAAACACACTTTTTGGATACTAGTACAACAAGCAATAGGCTTCAGACAAAGAATTGCCCATATTTCTTTGACATTGTTGTAATAGTATAAAAAAAATAGAAAATTAAACATGCGTGATTCATAGTTAACCATAGTTTAACCCGTACTTAACCACAAAATATTGTTTCTGATTAAATTTGTATTTTGCTACAAACCTCATTTTCAATTCAACAATTCCTAAACAAATTAGTCTTTATTAGGAATTCATGACGTTAAGGAAGTCAATTGTTAAGGTATCATTAATATTGAATTTTTTTTATAAAATTTTCATTTCAGATCATTGAAGTATATAATTATATTCAAAAGGATGCAACATTTACAAAGATAATGAATCATATTGTATTGAAAGTAGAAATATATAACCATACACAGCACAAGATTAACCATTTAATTATATAGAGTTAACCATGTACAACACTTGGAAAATCACCTATCAAATGATTGAAATTAACCAATTTATATATGTGAGTTAACCAATATTCAACCAACAATTAACCATTAAGTTCTTAGTTTTGAATATGAAGTCATTTTTACTAATTGTTAGTTCTTGAATTTAAGGACCATAATTAACAACGAATGGTGATCTACAAAGAGGTGCAACTCCTTCAAATGCCATGTCTCATATTGTATTCGAAGTTTAATTATTTAACCATATATAGCACAAGATTAATCATTTATTTACATGGAGTTAACCATATTGAACACTTAGACAACCCCGAGATCTATCAGTGCAAAAATATTAACCAATTTATGTACAAGAGTTAACCATTATAATATCAACACTTAACCATTAAGGTCTTGATTGAGCTTTGAATATGAAGTCATTCATACTGATTGTTGGTTCTTAAATTTAAGGATTGTAATTAACAACAACTAATGGTGATCTATAAAGAGGTGCAACTCTTTCAAATGCAATGTCTCATATTGAATTCGAAATATAATTATTTAACCATATACAACATAAGATTAACCATTTATTTACATGGAGTTAACCATATTGAACACTTAGACAACCCCGAGATCTATTAGTGCAAAAAATTAACCAATTTATATACAAGAGTTAACTATTATAATATCAACACTTAACCACTAAGGTCTTAATTAAGTTTTGAATATGAAGCTATTCATATTGATTGTTGGTTCTTAAATTTAAGGACCGTAATTAACAACAACTAATGGTGATCTACAAAGAGGTGCAACTCCTTCAAATGCAATGTCTCATATTGTGTTCGAAGTATAATTATTTAACCATATATAGCACAAGATTAACCATTTATTTACATGGAGTTAACCATATTGAACACTTAGACAACCCCGAGATCTATCAGTGCAAAAAAATTAACCAATATATGTACAAGAGTTAACCATTATAATATCAACACTTAACCACTAAGGTCTTAATTGAGTTTTGAATATAAAGTCATTCATACTGATTATTGGTTCTTAAATTTAAGAACCATAATTAACAACTAATGGTGATCTACAAAGAGGTGCAACTCTTTCAAATGCAATGTCTCATATTGTATTCAAAGTATAATTATTTAACCATATACAACATAAGATTAAGCATTTATTTACATGGAGTTAACCATATTGAACACTTGGACAACCCTGAGATCTATCAGTGCAAAAAATTAACCAATTTATATACAAGAGTTAACTATTATAATATCAACACTTAACCACTAAGGTCTTAATTGAGTTTTGAATATGAAGTCATTCATACTGATTGTTGGTTCTTAAATTTAAGGACCGTAATTAACAACAACAAATGGTGATCTACAAAGAGGTGTAACTCTTTCGAATGTAATGTTTCATATTGTATTCGAAGTATAATTATTTAACCATATACAACACAGGATTAACCATTTATTTACATGGAATTAACCATATGAACATTTGAATAACCATTTGAAGTCAGATCTATTAGAACAAAAATATTAAGCAATTTACATACAAGAGTAAACCATTATACTATCAACAATTAACCACTAAGGTCTCAATTGAGTTTTGAATATGAAGTCATTCATGTTGATTGTTGGTTCTCAAATTTCAGGACCCTAATTAACAACAACAAATGGTGATCTACAAAGAGGTGTAACTCTTTTGATTCTAATGTCCCATATTATATTCGAAGTATAATTATTTAATCATATAGAGCATAGGGTTAACCATTTAGTTACATCGAGTTAACCATATCGAACACTTAAATAACCACTTGAAGTCAGATCTATCAAAGCAAAAGATTTACCTAATTTATATACACTAGTTAACCATTATACTATTAACAATTAACCCTTAAGATCTGATTGAGTTTTGTTAATGTTGTTACTAATTGCTGCTTAATTCAATTTAAGGACTTGCTATTATCAACAATGAATAGTGCTCTAATAGATGCAACTGTTAGGAATGTCATGAACAAATAATAATAAAAGTTTTAAACTGAGTCCACGAATGTTTCAAGGATAAATTCATTATGAAGTATAGGTACCCAGCATACAAAAGAAAAAAAACTCAATGCCAGTGTTGCCACACATTACATCCGATATGGTCTTTTTTGATAATGACTACAAAAAATAAATGTCTTCACTATGCTAGCCAAATTCAGACATGAGTCTTATTTCAGTGACCTACATATCATAGCGGTTAAGTTAAAATCTTATGATAAGTAATACAAATTTACAAATATTGTAAGATTAAATAAACTTATATAAATGTAAACTGAACTATCAGAAGAATGGTAACCTACTATTAAGTATGTTGGTATGCAAATATCGACCTCTTAAACTATTCATATTCCAAGTCTAAGGGAAGACTAGCTTCTTTCAACACATTATTATGGTATATATTTCTAAGGTGAAGGACCCATCGATAAATATAACTTTGACGAAAGTCACCAATGTCAGCCTATGCAAAGACAATTGTTTATTAACCAATACAAGTCATAAGCACCCCTTAATTTACTATTATAAGATAATATGCATCATATTAAATAAAAATTAATAATGAAATCTGTTACAAATGTGTAATTAGGCATTGTCTTGTCACCCCATTTTGTAACACCATCCTATAACACCATGTACTTTAAAATAATTTTTAATCCTAAGGAGGATGAAAAACTTCTGAGGCATATAACAAAGTATGGTCATGGATGTTGGAGTTATGTGCCTAAGCAAGTAGGTAATCCAATTATCCAACTCAGCCTTCTTTATTCTCCTTAATCATATAATAAGAGAAAATTGTTATTCATCTCCATGTAAATGACATATATTGACAATTTGGTAGGTTTGCAAAGGTGTGGTAAGAGCTGCAAGCTTAGGTGGATCAATTACTTAAGGCCTGATTTAAAAATACAAGAATATTCTCACAAGACAAAGAAAACCTTATCATGATCCTATGTTGTCTTTTCTTTTCATTAACATGCATATCCTATGTTGTCTTAGGTGGTCTCAAATTGCGGTACACTTCTTAGGGAGGACTAACAATGAAATCAAGAATTTGTGCAACTCTTGCTTGAAGAAGAAACTGACGCAAAAAGGCATAGACTTTGTCACCCACAAACCACTGTTCGAATTTAAGAATGGAGAGGACAGTGGTAGGAGCCAACAGAAAGCACAAAAGTATCCAATGAATTGAACTGCCTGAAATCAAAGAGCTCCAAGTCAGATTCAGCTTCCTATGATTAGAGAACATCAATTTCTCCAAAAGCCTATGCACCCGAGATGGATGGTTCTTACAGCTTCAACTTTTACTAAAAAAATGACAGCAATTTTGCAACAAACAACTGTCAGCAACAAACACTTGTTCTTGGACAGGTTTATGAGTAAATGCCAGGACAACTAAACCATTAGTTGCGAACCCCCACATTTGATAGGGAATTTTTCCATTCAAATGAGTTATGCAGCCATTGACTATTTCCCAAATGATTCAACCTCTACTCATTAGTTCAACTAAACTAGAAGGCCTTTTGATATGAACTCTAAATTTCCTTTCAATGCTACCACTTCTATTCCTACACCTACAACCACTTTGTTTCTTCCTAATTCTTTTTGCTACAAGCTTCCACTTGCTATTCCCTCTGACAATGTTTCTACAGCCTATGGATCCCATTACTAGGAAGCCAGTGATTCAAAGAAAGCTCATACTCACAAATGAAACCAAATTATATAACTTTAATTTGGATAATGTTGGTTTGAGGATCAAGGGAGGAGGTATCTTCGAACATTGACATTCTAAAGCTCATACTCACAAATAAAACAATCAACTTAGTTATAATTAACCAGTAACCATCAAAACTCCTAAATCAACCATCCAAACCATTATGAGGAAGATAACCAAAAACATAAACAATGTTAACTTAACCTCAAACACAAATAATCTCACAACAAAATTAAAGTCAAGAAACAACATAAGAATAATCAGACATAAAATGTGGCAAGGTAAAGGTGTTTCTTCGTGTGTTGCCCAATATTGAACATAAATACAGAGTGACATACCCAGAAGCAGAGAAGTAGAATAAACATGGGTCCTGCAGTCCTTTAATCTTATGCATGTATAAAGCCACATACCCACAAATCAAAAGAACAAAACAAGCACAAAAAGAGCAAATTTTCACAGGCACAAAACCCCTTTCTCATTTTGGGAAATTTAATAGAGCAATAAAAATCACAAATTTTTTAGGACAAACAAATACCCACATGAAATTTCACACACAAAATGGTAAACCTTACAAATATAGAAAAGAAGGACAACCTGTGGATGGTGAGTGAAGAGGGGCACAAGACTAGACAATGGTCAGAAGTATAGCACCCACTGTAGGTTAAGGTGAACTTGGATTCCTCCTCAGTGAAGACCTACAAAGGGAGAGAGAACACCTCACAAATCTTGGTTGCCACAGTTCCTCTATTACTATTCCACCGTTAGTCGTCATGGAGAAGTCGGGGGAGGAGAGCATTCGTTTCTACGCTCCATTGAAGAAAGATGAAGGGCTAATTTTTATTTTATTTTAAAACTTATTTTGCCGACTCATTTATTGATTTAATTATTAAATAATTAAATTATATAAAAAATGACACGTTTCCAGGTGTCTAATGGTGGTTAGTTACTGTTTGGGTGTCTAAATATAACAACTCTTAATGATTTGTAAAGAAGTAGTTTGTATTAAAACCCATGCAACATCAAATCTTTTTGAGTTAAATATGTTTTTAGTATTCCAAAAATATGACAAAATTGGTTTTAGTTCCAGAATAATTTTTCTTTGAATAAAGTCCCTTAAATATTAAAAATACCTTAATTAGATCCCTATATTAAACTTTGTTTAACTTTTTTGTTATATAATGGTCATATCAGCTTCCAAATAAACTATTTTATTACTAAAAGTACCCAGTGATAATTTTTAATAAAAATCGTGTAACTGGTTTTGCTTTGTGGTTAAAAAAATTGATTATTTAGGGTTAAACATGTAATAATTTTATTTAAAAAATATGTTACTAATCTGACCTAAATATAACAGTTGACATAAATAGCCACATCAGCAAATTAATAATAACTGTGATACTGATGTGACTATCATTTAACAGAAAAGTTAAACAGAATTTAACATAAGGATCTAACTAATGTATTTTTAATATTTAAAAAACTTTATTCAAGAATTTAAAAAAAAAAAGCTAAAATTAATTTTACAATATTTTTAAAAGATTAAAAACATATTTAATCTAATATTTTTTTCAACATTGTTGGCAAGTCCATAGATACAAATCTACCCATACTAGTAACCAATGTTTTTAAAACCGGATCGGTCATTGAACCGGTCAAGACACTGATTCAAGGTTCAATGGTTCAACCGGAGTTGAACCATGGTCGAACCGGTATTAATAAAATAATAATAATAATAATTAAATAATACATAAAAAATTAAAAAATATAATATCACAACTTTATAATATTAAAAACTAAAACTAAAATATAATTTTATAGGTTCTTAACATATACAATACTTAAAAAAGTTCAAATTAAAAATGTCATAATACTTAAATCTAAGTTTTAATAATACACATCAATATTTATTAATAAAAACAAGTTTATATTTAGAATAAAAAAGAAAATGACAAATATTTTAGGTTGATTTTTATTTCTTTAAAGAAAAAATATTAAAATAATATTTTATTAGACTTTTTTACTGAACCGCTACAAACCAGTTTTGACCGATTTTACCGGTTTTTGACTGATTCACCGGTTCATAGACCGATTTTTTACCCAACCAATTTTTTAGTTTAATTAGACCGGACACAGAACCAATTCACTGATTTTCCGGTTAAACCGACCAGTCCGATCCAGTTTTCATAACATAGTTAGTAACAATCTTTTAGAAAAAATCGATACCACATGCATGGATTGGCACTCCCTGACACCTGACCCAAGCTTATCTTTCCTTGACTACTTCCTGAGGAGGCCAAATCATCAAATCACTGAACCATTGGAAGATATCTTCCGCCTCCTTGACTAATTCAACAAAATCCTCCCTCTCTGCTACCGTAATCAACACTCTATCACCCCCCATTGGAACCACCATCAAAGACAACAAGCCTTCTTTAATGATTTGTCTTACAATGTGATCACTTTGTCTGGGCTATGAACCTGGCCTACGTAACAGTCCCTCAACCATCACGTATCTTCTTTACTAAAACTGTGCTCTAAACCGTTCACCTCTCGTCCTCCTCAATCCTTTTTCCTCCATCCACGCCCTTTTTAACTCTCTAGACATGTCTTGTCTTGCCTGTAACCACATCAACATATCCTACTCCCTCTGTGATGTGTTTTGATTGATATGAGTGTGGCTTTTGCACTGGCTTGTTCCCCGCCACCTTATCATTGTGCTTGATTTTTGGACCTTTTTGGTTCTGGTGAACCTCGCAATATTAACTTGGTTTAAACGTTCCGAGCCATATTTCATTGAGCTCTTCCTCCATGGATATCACATCCCCAACCCCCACATATCTGACAAAACCAAAACTTCTCCCTCCCTTATTTTTCTTCCTCGGAGTAAGTATATCTGACACCTTGCTCCTCCTCGAGAATTCTTGATGATGTGAAGCCTCCGCACTTAACTTCTCAGGGAAATTTGTGAAATAAAAAGTAACTATCCCATTGTTGCCATTCATCCATCCCCTCCCTCGAGTCTCCCTCGCCCATGATCGTGAATAAGTGTGGTTTTGGTCAGTCTTACCGCTATCCGATCCAAAAGATCTCCTTCCTCGCGGTCTCACCATTATCCAGCTTCTCTCTCTCTCTCACCCCTCTCTCTCTAATTGGTAGAGTCTATGAGTTCAGGAGCTACCAGGCTATTTAATGCTGCATTAAACACATTATTGAATTGAATACTTCTCTTCTGTCTTGTATCCACAATGACCATCTCATCTATGGCGGCAAATTATATTTTAAGCATAAAATATCTGAAACATATGAAAGATTTTAGAAGCCCTTAATTAATAGCTACAATGCGTTTTCATATACTATACTATTTTTTTAGTAGAGTGGGCGGCAATGAAGATTTTCTTTTATATTTGTTGAACTCTTAACATATTTTACCAAAGGAAAAGTAGACAACGTCTGTTCAACTGAAGAAAAAGTAGTCGATATTGCTAATCACATTTTATTTTTTCACACCTGAAAATCTTAGACCATATCCCTTCTACGCACATACATACATGGACATGGTTATAAGGGTAATGTATAAGATTTTGGGCTGTAAAATAATTTTTTTCCTTTGCCGATAGATTATGGAGCAGGCTTGTTACAAATTATCTTGTATCTGGTAAGTAGATACTCAACATACCACAAGTGGAAGATTGACAGATAGGACACTTAAATTGTGCAAATTAGTCGGTTTAAAAATCAAATTCTGTCCTTCAACTACACCAAGAAAAGGTGTTTTCATAATTAATTACTCCACGAAACTTTAAGGGTTTAAGGGGATAAATTTATTTATTTTTTATGAAATTATGCATATAAAATGTTAATGGAAGAAGAGTTAAATTTATTTTGCCACCTACATAATTTTTAAAATTCAATAATTTTGCTATGTCATCTATGATTAGATGATGGCATAAAAGTATTTTACAATATCAACGTATTTAAATTAATTTAATTCATCGAAGAAAACAATCGTTAAACAAGAAACTTAAGGTGGGAAAAGTCAATGTTTAGTTTATGGGACACTATATGGGTACGAAAATTGGATAAAATTGTGTATCTTGTAAATTTTAATTTAAATTATTTTAAATTAATTATGTATATTTTTATAGTTTAAAATATTTTTCTTTTTAATTTCTATTTTTATATTTTATTAAAATTGAAAATGTCTATATAATACTTGAGATTAATGTTAGTTTATATTATAATTTTGTGTCATTAGGTTCATGAAAAAAAAATAAAGAATTTCTAACTCTTGCTAAAAGCCTAAGGGACAATAGTAATCTAAGGAATTAATTTTACTTTATATCTATTTAATAAATAAGATTACTTCTACTAATTTATTTGAACCACCCAATCATATCATGATTTATTTGAAGATAATTTAGGTCATCTCCCACACAAATATCTACACTTATATATAAGCAGTGGGTAAGCAACTCATGTGAGGTGTTAGCACTATTGGAGAACAACTATAGTGGAGCCCATTAAAAGATTCAGTAACTGTGGAGAGCAACTCATGTACTTTCCTGTTTTGTGGATCTAAAAATTTTTATGTACATAATATTGAATGTAGCACAGGTAGCATTGGCCTTTTTTATTTTATTTTCATTTGTCGCAAACGTGAAATGCCGTGTATATCATTTTCATTTGCTTGCACAAGGTTTTTTGAATTGTAGGTATACGTTTACAAGAATTTCTCTTCATAATAATTATTGAATGAGAGAATTATTAATAGGTTTTGTATTGTGGGTCATCGTTTATTCTCGTGACTTTTTATTTATTAAATTATTACTTGAATAACAATTTCAGAAAAATAAATGAAATAAAAAGGAAATAAAAAGGTGTTGTTATTATATTTATATAATATTTAATGTGGCACATAGACTTAATTTTTAATTTCTTAATTTTTTTAGATTTAATTTTTTTTATTTTAAATTTGAAGTAAAATTTTTTTGTTTAATTAAAAATTAGTATATTTTGTTTATTATTTAAAATTGATATAAAAATAAAATATAAAAAAGTGGAGTAAATTGTGGAATCCATTTTTTTTTTATTACCATGTTAATAGATGCGAAGTATCTATTGATTTTACCAATGACTAATTTTTGTCGAAGAACTAGGCTAGGCACCTTTATGAAAGAGCAAGAAACTCATAAGAAAGGAGGGTTGAATTGTGCGTTTCAAAAAAAATTTTGCAATTTAAAACAAGTTTGTAAACGTTTTTAAGCAAAGGATAGAGAAGAACAAGAACACAGAGAATTTATACTGGTTTACTCAACCTTGAGCTGCGTCTCGTCCCTTCACCTAGAAGATATTCACTAACCAACCGTAGGTTGCAAGTATTCTTTACGGCCTCTTCAGGCTTTACAACGCAATCACCCCAGATTGCTTTAACAACCCAAGTATTCTTTTTCACTAAGCCTCCCTAGGCTTTCACAATAAATTCAGTTGATTACAAAGAAAAACGACTTACAAAGTGAGGATCTAAAAGATTAAGCTCACTACAGAATTGTTTCTGAGAGTTTTCACTATCGTCCAGTGAACGCAAGTAAACAATGTGTTCTTTACAAAAGATTTACAAACAGCGTCTATTCTTTTGACTTGATTCATTCTTGTTGTATCTACATTTCGTTCTTCTTTCTTGGTAAATATATAGTCTTCAGTGAAAAAGAGCCATTGAAGATGACTTAGCTTCAGTCTTCAAGACAGAGGCACACGTATCGAGCTTTCAGACAGGTAAGAAAAAGCAACTTCTGAACTTGCACCAAAATGGAAGGTACAGGACTGTGTTAGCGATTTGCTTTTCTGAACAATCTTCATTTGGTTTGGCAGCCTGAAAAGTTGACTTCCTTTTTCTAAATAGATGCACTTTTGTACTAGAAAGTTTCTGTTTACCATTTAATGCTTGAAATATTTGAGCGTTAGATCTTAAAATGGTAAGGCATTAGTCTCGAGATATATATGAAGGATGTATAAATTGGACGAGTATTAAAAAAAATACTTAGTTGTTAAAAAACTTACGTTTGGACGTATCTAATATGAGTGTCTAATGTTTAAGACACATAGTACATGAATAAGACTTACTCTTGGACGGTTATCAAATATGAGTCTATTGGACGCTCATTTAAGATTGGTGCGTTGGACGCCATGAGGTTGGACACTGTAAATTTGTTAATTCACACAGAGACTTAAAACTTTAATAAGTTTGTTATCTTCAAAACTTAGAATGATTGGATGCTTCAATCGTCTTTGGTTTCAACACTTTAGTGGGGTCTCCCCTCCCAATTATATTTTTTACTCAAAGCTGAAACCCTACTTAAGGGATTTGAATCTAGTTTTATTCAAACCAACATAATTTGGTAAATTGTGGAATTTATTTAAGAGTTATTGTAAAATAAAAAAAATGAATTACTTAAAATAATAAGATGATATGATATTATAGAAAAATGTAAAAAATAAAATATTGAATGTTGCAATTTATATGAGTTCCTCGTTACGTACTAATCATGTGATCCATTTATGATAGACACACAACATTCAACACTTTTCAATGTAGTTTAAAAAAGGTTTAACTATGACTTTCGTCCCTGTAGTTTAACATTTTTTCATTTTTTGTCTCTGTAATTTTTTTTTTCTAAATCGTCCTTGTACTTTAGTGCTTTTTCATTTTTAGTTCCTGCCGTCCAACTCCGTTACAAAAAGTTAAATTGTTAACATCATGATGACGTAAGAACGTGACATGTCAACAAATGACGTTACGCTGATGTCATCATATGACACATCAAGACAAATGACACATCATCACTGCCACGTCAACAAAATGTGCCATATTAGCAGTGTCATGTCAACAATAGTGCCACATTATTGTTATTATAGAGGGACTAAAAATAGGGGGAAAAAAAGAATTTATAGGGACAAAAAATGAAAAAAAAAATTACATTGACTAAGAAGAAAAAAGAACATATTTGCAAGCACAAAAAAAATTAATCAATCTTACATCTTCCAAATATTTTTGACTATTTTCACAATCCTTTTCTATAAATTAACTAATTCTATGGTTCCATTTATTTTCTATTTTCATTTACTCTAATAACTTTCACACCATATATTACATGGCATAACTCATTAGTGAAACTACTAGACAAGCACATGATAATCAATTAAAGCAAGTCCCCTTGTGTTGAGAATCATTCTTCAAAAATATACCAAAAAAAAATAAAAATCTCATACATTGCTTTCCTTTCCCACACCTGAAGTTACCAAAAAGAGCACTTATATTTCATAGTAGCCACAACCCATATTTTATTTAAAAAAAAAACATAAGCACTAGCACAACGATTATTTACGACATTCAAACTTCAAAGGAAATACAAAACTCAATTAATATATACTAACAGTAGATATACAAAAGTCATGGATCAAATGAAACAATTGAGAGTAACTAGACTAATTAAGAGAAGCAGAAAACTTGAAAGAGAGAAACGAACTGTCAAACCAAATTTGACTATCTGTGTTAGGCTAATACGAACACAACAACATCCTCAGCCTACAAATAAAAAATTATAAAAATAATGATAAGAACTAAAATTTACTATAGAAGAGTGTGTGGACGAGACTAAATTCTTAAAATCAAAGGTAGCCCACTATATAGAACAAAACCTGCAACACATAAAAATGGAAAGTGTACCTGGTACACTTTAGTCGTTCTCTACTATCAAGCCATGTAGATAATTATGTCAATCATAACAACGAGTCCAACTGGCCACATTTCATGTGTATGTATCATTTCCCTATTCAAGTGGATATTTGGATTGATGATGATGAGTCGGTCGGTGTTGTAATTATGTTTTGTTATATTGTTGAATCAAGTTAGCACATGAGCATGGGATTGACTGAGCAATTTTGATTATATGTTAGTGTTTTTATCTTGGAATACCTAACTCTTTGGTTGTAGTGTTTTTATCATTAAGATTTTTATTTTATATTAAGTATAAATTAAATTTATACATTATATTTAAAACTTAATTTTTTTCATGCATGCAAATATGTCCTTTTTTTTTCTTAGTTAGTGTAATTTTTTCATTTTTCATTCCTGTAAATTTTTTTTTTTTTTCATTTTTAGTCCTCTAAATGTTTTTTTTTTCATTTTTATTCCCTCTATAATAACAATGACGCGACAAATTTGCTGACGTGGCATTGTTGCTAGCGTGGCACAACTAACATAGCAGTTTTTGCTAATGTGGTAGTAATGATGTGTCATTTTGTGCTGACGTGTCACATATTGACATCAACAATTTAACATTTTTTTAACGGAGTTGGACTACAGAAACTAAAAATTAAAAAGCGCTAAAGCACAGGGACGATTTTGAAAAAAAAAATTACAAGGATGGAAAATGAAAAAAAGGCTAAAATACAAGGATGAAAATCATATTTAAGCCTTTAAAAAATTAGTTATTTCTAGGCAGAATTTCCATATCCTCCAAGTTACAAGTGGAAAACCAACATTATGTGTTATGATTGGTAGATAACCATGTTTCTTAAGTATGTCATCAGGAGGTTGATTTGCAGGTTTGTATTTATAGAAGAACATTTGTTGGAGATGTCAAACTTTTAAATAAATCTTCGTGTTTCGAGAAATTAGTCTCTAGCTTTTGACCAAAAGATATCCTGAGAAAAAAAAAAAGAGTTACAAGTGCAAAACAGTCTTGCCGCATGATATAGCTTGATTGAATCGCGCTGGACTGATTCAATTAATGAAATGCATAAATTACCGGCCAATATTGACAATAAAATAACTTTGTAATTGATCAATACATGCACGCATATCTTCAAGTAATACAATAATTGCAAAAATATGAGTGCTAAAAAAGTTGATAAATAAACTTAATATTTCCGACATCAACACTTTAAACAGTTAGAATTAGCTTGAGAATTTATGTTGTCTATCAACTAGGAACTGTAACTATGTGTGTGTTGGGAAAATTAGTGGATTATGGAAATTTTGGAGGAAAGGGGGAGGGCTCGCTCCAATTATGAGTGATACAACATTTTGATTTCTGAAAAAATTAGAATCGGTTATATTAATTCTTGAAAACTGAAAATCATTATTTTTTATTTTGAAAAATAAAAATGTCGATCAATTTAATCTTTTTCAAAGACTAAATTGATGTTAAAAATGACTATATTAATCAACTTTTTCATCTTTTAGAGATGAAAATGATCATTAAAATTTATTTTTTAAGAACTAATGTGATCAATTAAATATTTTAGAGACTAAAATAATATTTTATCTTTCTAATTATACAAGGCAACATCCTAGATAATAATTCTAGGAAAACAAAAAAAAAAGGTGATTAATGGCAACTTTTCTATCGGATATCAGGTTCTGAACTGGGGATCATGCTTGTTGTCATAAGAAAATATAGGCTTAAATACATTTTTGGCTCTTTATCTTTTTAAGAAAATTTGTTTTGGTTCTTTATTTTTTAAAAGCTTCAATTTGGTTCTTTATCTTTTTAAAATGCTTTATTTTAGTCCTTCCGTCAGGTTAAAACTAACGTCGTTAGTGTTTTATGTTTAAAATAATTAATTTTAAATATAGTGACAGTTTTTAACCGCCACTATTTGTAAAACTCTTAAGAATCCTAAACTTCTACGAATTCAACTACTCACAATTGAAACAACTTTTTGAAAAATTGATTGAGGACTTTTTTGTGTTTCTTAAAGGCAATTAAAAGCCCTCAAAGTTTGTAGCACATCGTTTCTTATATCAATTTTTTTTTACAAGTATTGGTTGTGCATTTTTAAAATTTAATAAATAAAATTAACATAAAAACCGTCACTATGTTAAAATTAATTATTTTAAAACTCATGTTCTTCTTCTTAGTCTTATCTCTCTTTTTTTTTGACAAATTAATCTCAAAAATGAAAGTGCCCAAAATCAATTTAACAAATCCAAACCCAAAATCAATCTCAAAAGCAATTTTGCAAACCAAAAATGAGAATAAATCACAGTGGTTGCTGCATAAATCACATCCTTCCGCCACCATTGAGCCAACAACAAAACCCATCGCAAAGCTGCCACCATGAGCGATCATTGTGAGGGGAACGGCTTGCCAGCGAAGGATTTGGGAACAGAGGGAAGAGGGAAGACGAAGAAAGAGAAAGGAGGAAGAGGAAAGACAGAGAGAGAAGGGAGGAAGATGGAAGATGAAGAGAGGGAAAGGAGGAAGAGGAAAGTAAAAGAAAAAGAAAAAACGTTTTGTGACAATTTTTAACCACTATTTTTTAAAAATCTGGCTTTTTCGTTATCAAAATTAACCTTACTGACGAAAAGGACCAAAATGGAACATTTTAAAAGAATAAAGGACGACCTTGACGCTTCTAAAAGATAATACCAAAACGAATTTTCTTAAAAAAATAAAGGGTTAAAAGTGTATTTAAGCCGAAAACATGAGTATAGATTTTCTGTAGTCACAAAAGTGACTGTATGAAATCCTGGTCGCAAAAAATAATTATGATAAATTAAATAATAAAAGAAAATATAAGTTAAAATTTAAAACTTTTGAACAATTGGATCTTGACTGGAAGCCCCTATAGTCACTTTTTAACTGCCGGAATCCAAGTCCGAATGTACCCTTCTTTTCATATGTAGGGGTAAAGAAATTTTTTTTAGTAATCTTGTAATATATAGACTATTTGAAAACATTAAGGGCTAAAATCAAAAGGTAGGTATATTATAAAAATAAAAATATATTTAAATCTTAAAAATAATTTTATATTACAATTTAAATTATTTATTGTAAATTTAAAATATAATTTATATATTTAAAAATATTTATTTATTATCAATTTTAATTATAATATAATTTATATATTAAAAATATTTATTTATTATCAATTTTAATTATATAAAAAAATATTTATCATGCCATGCATACATAGACTAAAATACTATTTCAAATTAAATTCTTAAAAAAAAAATAGACCGATTCTCTATTTAGGCCAGGAAACTCATACAAAACCTCTTCAATAATAATAATAAAAAAAAGGGTGTTAGTTTGTATTATAGGATTTAACTAAATAAAATAGTTGAATGTGAATGGTGGGCTAGAAGCAGCAGCGAGAAGAGAAGAATCTTATCCACAACCACAACGAAGGAGAAGGTCGAAGTCTCACCTTTGAGACACAACACAACATAACACAACACAATTAACAAAATCAGTAACCAGAGAAAATGGCCAGTGTCTTTTCTGCATGTTCAGGTTCTGCTTTTCTTTTTCACAGCAGAAGCTTCTTCCCCTTTGCAGCCAAAGGTCCTCTCCTTCACCTCAAAAGGCCTCTCTCTGCCAACTGTGTAGCTTCTTTGAGAACTGAGATATCAGTGCCTCCAGCAGTTGACACCTTCTGGCAGTGGCTCAAGGAAGAGGGTGTTGTCTCTGGCAAGACTCCAGTGAAGCCTGGTGTGGTGCCAGAAGGCCTAGGACTGGTTGCACTCAAAGACATTTCTAGGAATGAGGTTGTCTTGCAGGTGCCCAAGAGGCTTTGGATTAACCCTGATGCTGTGGCAGCTTCAGAGATTGGGAAAGTGTGCAGTGGATTGAAGCCTTGGTTGGCTGTTGCACTGTTCCTGATAAGAGAGAGGTCAAGTGGTGATTCTCTTTGGAAGCACTACTTCAGTATTCTGCCAAGGGAAACTGACTCTACTATATATTGGTGGGTTTCTTTTGGTTTGCTTGTGAAACATGCTTAATGGGGATTTGGGTTGTTTTCATATGGTTGGTTGATTCAGTTGGTAATTGGTTATTTCAGTGCAGGTCAGAGGAGGAGCTCAAAGAGCTGCAAGGTTAGTTATGTCAATGTTTTAATGCAAAAGCATGTAAATAAATGATAAAAAGACTGTGCTTTGGAGCAGTTGCTTTGCTTATATTGTTTACTTTTGGAAATGGTTTTGTGGTGTGGTTTTCACTGCTGATTGAACTGATCTGTATAGGGACTCAACTTCTGAACACAACACTGAGTGTGAAAGAGTATGTGGAGAGTGAATTTAGGAGACTGGAAGAAGAAATCATACTCCCTAATAAGAAGCTTTTCCCTTCTCCTATTACACTTGATGACTTCTTCTTGGCGTTTGGAATTCTAAGATCAAGGGCATTTTCTCGCCTTCGCAATGAAAATCTAGTTGTGATTCCATTAGCTGACTTGGTAAGGTCCTTTTCATTTTCTCTCTTTCTGTATACTGAAGCAGTGAGCCTTGACTACAGCAATACCTCCAGATCAGAGAGAAGAGAGATAAACATGAGCATATCAATTTAATTGTTTTGAGATAAAAATAAGAAAAAAAAACTATCAATTTAAGAGGATTAAATATCAAAGGAGAAGATAGTACAGGAATACCAAAAATTTAGTGCTAAAGTAGACATTTCACTGGTTTTTTGTTCTGATATTGTCTTCCACAAATTCAATTTCTGGTCAGATAAACCATAGTGCCAGAGTAACTACAGAAGATCATGCTTATGAAATTAAAGGAGCAGCAGGTCTTTTCTCTTGGGATTACTTATTTTCCCTAAGGAGCCCCCTTTCTCTCAAGGCTGGGGACCAGGTGAAGTGTTGTTGCCTCCTCTTATATTTTTTCTTTTCACGTTCCATGTATGCACAACATACCCTTAAAATAATGAATACATCTATGTCCATGGAAGGTATTTTCACCAATAGGAACATCATTGTATCTGAGAAGCTTATATATGAACTAGCCAGCGCATGTGTATCAAAGGAAAAAGAAGCATGTTGTGAACTAACTGCTTAAGTGCTAGAAAGTTGCAGTAGAACTTCACAATTCATGTTGTATTCAGAGGCACAAAACTAGCTCTTTCAACCGTGCAGTTGGTAACATAAATTACTATCATAATATGATTGCACATAACAATGGAGGGAACCTTTTACTGCAGGTATATATCCAATATGATTTAAATAAAAGCAATGCCGAGCTGGCTCTGGACTATGGTTTCATTGAACCAAATGCAGATCGGAATGCATATACCTTGACTCTGCAGATATCTGAGTCAGACCCCTTTTTTAATGACAAACTAGACATTGCTGAGTCCAGTGGTTTTGGTGAGAAAGCATACTTTGACATCTTCCACAACCGCCCCCTTCCACCAGGGTTGCTTCCATATCTGAGACTAGTAGCTCTAGGGGGCACTGATGCTTTCTTATTGGAGTCAATATTTAGAAACTCCATCTGGGGTCATCTTGAATTGCCCGTGAGCCGTGACAATGAGGAGCTAATATGCAGAGTGGTTAGAGAGACCTGCAAAACTGCCCTTGCTGGTTATCATACAACCATTGAAGAGGTGTGATTTCAGTCTATGCATTGCACATGATAGGTGTTTATCTTTATATAATAAAAATTTATGATAAATAAATATTTTTTAACATATAAATTATATTATGATCAAAATTTATAATAAATAAATATTTTTTAATAAGGTTATTTTTAATTTACTGACATCTTTTAAAAAAAACCTATTGAAATTCAATTTAAAAATAGAGATAAAAGGGAGTAGATTGGAAATAAAAAACGGTTCAAGTATACAAATAAAGATAAAGAGTGTAGCTTAAAATGATTGAGAGAACTTTTTTGGCTAATTGCAAAAGAAGTGTGTGAAATGCACATCGTGATTAAGAGAATTTTTTTTGACTAGTTGCAAAAGAAGTGTATGAAATGCGCATTTAAAAGAGAGAAGACAAAAAATATTAAAAAATGTATAATAGAAATAGCGAGGAGAGTGAGAATCTCAATTCTCCATGTTGTACATTTTAATTTACAATACAAGAGTAGATTTAGACAAGGAAAATGATGCCAATTAAAGGATTTCCCTCTAGTTTATAGGTATTAGCCATCATGAGGATAACCAGGATGAGGTTTGGTTATTATAACTGACACTGGCAAAGGAACTACACGACATCTCACAATGGTATATGCACCTTAAATTGTGAAAACTTTGAAGCTCATTGAGCTCAACAAATAACTGAACAAAGCAAGTGAATTGCAGGATCAAAAGTTGAAAGAAGCAAAGTTAGACTCAAGGCTTGCCATAGCAGTTGGAATTAGAGAAGGGGAGAAGAAGCTCCTGCAGCAAATTGATGAGATCTTCAAGGAGAAAGAATTGGAATTGGACCAGTTAGAATATTATCAAGAAAGGAGGCTCAAGGACCTTGGACTTTGCGGGGAAAATGGTGATATCCTTGGGGACCTTGGAAAATTCTTCTAGGAAGCAGAAGCAGTTGCACCCGTTAAGGACACGCTTTTGTCTGCATTTCCAAAGGCCGAGAAAACATAAACTCTTGTTTAATCACAAAGGGAAATCTTCCACGACGAATCCGTGCCATGCCTTCACTTGATCTTTGGAGAGGATCATAATCAAGTTCTTGACTCACCCCTGTTTATTACAACCTATTACTTGATTGTTGTTTGTAAACAGGAAGATGTAATTAACTTTACAATGCCTGATCTGAATTTAAGGCTGCGACATGAACTCTTGTTATATAACCATACTGAACTCAAATTTGGGAGAAAAAAATTAATAAATTGTGAAATTGATGATACAGCTCTGCATGCCTCAATAGAAGCTGATATTTCCTTCTTTTCTTTTTCTGTTTTGTTTTCTCTTTACTTTCTTTTCCATGGTTCTCTACAAATTCACGTATAGATATTTATGAAGGTCATGTGTACAGCACTTGAACAATTAAGTAGGAAGGAGCGATTTATAAATTCCTCTTTTGAACTCATTGTATTTGACTAGAGTTAAGAGGACCTAGCAAGTCATCACACTTTGTTCCCTCGCAGAGGCACTCATGAGGGTTGGCATAGAAATAATCCTCTTCTTTTGGCTTGTCTACATCAACTCTACGGTGAGCTGGCTGTCCCATTCTCCTTTCATGAACCTGTCGCACAGCATTTGCAAATTCGTTCCATGGAAGGGTTCCATTTTGATGCATATCAAGCAATTCTACAAGCTTTTTCCGATCCACAAGATGGATTTTTTAAAACCAGAATACCTGCAGGAGGACTAATTAGATTCTTTTCGTATATTTTTGTTAAGGCTGCTTTTGGCCTCCTAATATAAAATTGCAACTAGCAAGAGTGGATGCACACCTGCGATGGCCTTCCACAAGTTTTGCCATGTTGCCATAGTAGGTAGGAATAAAGGTGTTACTGGCTACAGAAACCATAAAATCTAAAGCTGCCATTTGTGATGAATGGTTCTGAAACTGCTGCAACTCATCACGAGCCAGTAATGTCTCTTTCTTAACCTAAGTCAAAAGAATTTTATGGGACGAGCAGAAACTGTGATAAAGAAGAGAGAATGCGTAATGTAGATCAGGTGGGTAAAGAATATGAAATTCTTTCAAAAGTATTTAGTTGAATCTGTCATAATATTTGTAATAAGAACAGTAAATGGACAATTTTGCATAATCCCCCGTAATCCATTACAGCATTTTATTACATCCAAAGGTAGTTAAATTAAAATTGCACGTCAACTCGTAAGACCTTACAATCTTTGCCACAGTCAGCGATCTCGATCTCAGCTGTAGCACATTTTCTGCTGAATTGGTGGGATCATCAAGTAAAATCATAGGATTGGTGGGGTCGTGCAATCCCACTGTTCAATTTGACCCATTTTTTTTACATACTTCGTGTTTGTTTTGGTAATTTGGGAGGGAGAGATTTAGGAAGGATTTGAGATATTGGATATATTTCCTTTGTTTGGAGGGGAGTTGGAGAGTTGTAAAAATTGTGGATCCTATCATACGTGTTTGGATAAACTTCTCCATAAGCACTTTTAGAAAAAAAAAAAATAACAAGAATAAATAAAATAAACTTCTCTATAAGCACCATTAGAAGAAAAAAAATAACAACAAAAATAAAATAAACTTCTCTAAAGCTAAAATTAGCTTACGCTTAAGTTAAAATCATCTTGTGGAAAAGCTAACATGAGTGAGCTTCTACAAATTAGTTTATGCAAAAGCTACTTTTAGCTTTTGGAGAAGCTTATTTCATTTTCCTTCTTATTTTTTTTTCCTATAAGTACTTATAGAGAAGTTTATCCAAACAAGTGCTTATTTTCCTCTCATTCTACGCATGATTGTGCACAGAAAGTGCATATGAGCTGTTGTTTAAAAAATTAAATAAATTTTTTATAACATAATTTTTTTAAAAATAACAAATATTTTTTTTGTAAAAAAATATTAGAGTAAATTTTTTAATTGATATAATTGTATAAAAATATTTTCATAAAATTTATTTATTTCTTTTCACTCTCTTTTCCACTCATTTAAACAAATGAAGAGAAATTTCTCCACATCTTTTCCTTTTTATTTTATACATCCAAACAACACATCTTTTTCATTTTATTTTTCTTTTATTTTTGTCCTTTTTATTTCTTTCTTTCTTATTTCTTTCCTCTCTATTTCACTTCTAATCCAAACAAAGCATTAAACCGGAAAACCCATGGGCAACCCATTTTCAACCCAATTCCACCAAAACCCTAAATGAGCATTTTTCTGCTTTTTTGGTTCATTTCACTTGCACCTCTCTTCTGGTTCTTGTGTGCCTGTGGTTCTGCCTTTTACATCACTGCATCTGCCTCTTCTCTCTTCACTTCTTCGTTTTGTGGGTCTGCCTTGTACATCTACATCTTGTCTCTCGTCTCCTCTCCTTTGTTCTGTGGTCCTGCTGACATTTTGTGTTTCTTAAGTCGTTACTAGTTATGAGTTATGTATGACCTTATGTATTGTGATTTATGAATCTAAGTCTAAGCAGTGTTTTGCAGTGATTTAAAGTCTTTTTTTTCTTATTTATGCTGTTTGTATGCATATATATGAATTTATATGCACACACATATGTTATGAATTTTGTAGGATCTTACAATTCGTGTTATGATCCCATGATTTATGATCTTAGCTCCCTCCTAATCCTACTTAGGATGGAATCTTGATTTTAACTATTTTGATTATATCAATCAACTATAGAAGAACCAAAATATAAACAGAAAAGACGGGGGAGGGGGATAATGGTGAACTCACAATTCTTGGAAATGCAGCTCTCAGTTGTTGCTAATCTACGTCACCACCGTAAATTTCACCAGCTGCAATATACATCGGTGTCTCCCTATCAAAACTAAGGCTTGCAGAATTAAAGCTGCCTCCTCTGGTGTCAAAGGACAGAGACCCTGTGATCTCCTCTCTTCAGACACTATTTCCTTTTCTCTCCAGGAATGGAATGCATACCTGAATTACACAAGCAAGGTCAAAATTTTATGTGAGATAGGTCCCTCTTATGTCAGCTCATTACAAATAACTTCGATCATAGGTCAGATAGATCCATATTTATATTTTATAAAGTGAAGGTTGTAGAAAAGGAACCGATCCTATTGCAATAATGTGCTACTTTAGGATATTTCTTTTCTGTATTCAGATTATTTTCTAATTAATAGGATCAGATTTTCCTGATTTATTAGAAGTAGAAATCCCTGGTTTTATGGGATTCCTGCCTAGGATCATGGCTGAAAATCCAGCTATATTTAGTTTAATTTCCTATTTTATTAGAAGCAGAAATCCCTGATTTTATGGGATTTCTGCCTAGAATCATGGCTTGAAATCGAGCTATATTCAGTTTAAATAGGACTTTAATTCATCTTATTTTTGCAATGAGAATGAATACCATTATTTTACAAAGGTAACTAATGTGTAATTGTCAATATATGTCAAATCCAACATATCATGTAACTCATGAACTACAGATCCACTGCTCTCCTCCAACTAGACGGTACCTCCACCATCACAAGCAACTAGCATCCAGGACTCTCTATGATAGAACAGGAGGCATAATTAACTGTTTAGAATCTGGCAATTTAGCTATGTGATAGAGAAAACAACAATAATAGTGATCCACATCTTCCCCAGCAACTGTCAGATAAGAAGAACCTATCTCTCATAAAAACCTATCCATAAATATATGTACAGCAAAACATGAAACATAAGATACCTCATCCGCTTGAGCTCTTCAGCTTCTTCATTGGTGCAACCATGCGTACAACCTGAGAATGCCAGCATGTCCATCTCATATCTCAGATGCAATGCCACAAAAGGACCATTCGCACGAAGTATCCGAATCAATTTTTGGCTCAAACTCTCAATTTGAGGAGTGAATTTAAGTGCCTGGTAATTAACACGACACCTAAGTTTCTGTAGATCAAGTGGGAGACCATTGTTTGCTAGACGTGCATCTGTTTTGTTGAAGTGTACTACCTTATGCTTACCAAAAAGTGGCAGAATCTGCAGTGTGGAGTCAATAGCATTGAATCAAACTCAGGACATGTACTACTCAAAATAAGCAAGGGATAAGAATATAAGAAAATGTATAATTTTATAACTTATACACACTTGATTACTAAGTGCTATTTTGAAAGAAAGAGGGTTTTGCTACATCAGAAGCTGCTCATTTTAGGTGCTAAATTACTAGAAGCCATCCATATCTTCAAATTGCACTTTTTTATAAACTGATACTTCTTCAATTGATAAGTTGAAATTCTCCATTCAATTGTTATTATTGTGATTTTGATAATTACAACCAATACAACCCTCAACATCTGTCTTCTGTATCCTGTATTTTCCACTCCATCTGTCATTTCCTCTCTAAAGGACCAAATCAGTAATAATGCATCTAGTAATTTACAGATTACTAGACGATGAAGAAATCAATAACTTTAGGAGAAAAGAGGGGAGTGTCAAGCATTTCGAAAAATAAGATCAAATTGGCAAAAACTCATGGACATTCATAAAGAGAAACAAAAACTTGAAAAGAAAAGTTCTCATATGGAAGAAAATCCATAGTTAGCCATTGTCCCCATTCACCCTCCCACTACGGACAGGTGTAAAAAAGTAAAGTTATTGAGAAAATATTAGCAATTTTGTGGAACTCCTTTTTATATACAAGTGAGCACTGCTTTTTAGTCTATGTGCGCATCTAATAACAAAATCAAGAGTACAAGTCCACAGCATACTAGCAATCAGTAACAAAAGTATGATTCAGAATAGATATCCAAAGTAGTATATACTCCCATTTAAATTGGCGAACATAATTTCTGACATTTGCCATCCGTCTTATCATCATCATCATCATATAATAAAACTAGACCCTCAAAATATAAATCTGACAGGGGGTTATCTAACAGGAAACTAGCCCCTCAAAAGTAACCTGAACACAAAACATGGACTTCCCTTAGACTGAAAAGTTAAAGCATACAGTCCAAAGACGATAAATATCAATGTCTTAGAAGTTAAGGTGACGATTCATTAATCAATCATTATATCAAACCTTAAATTGACAAATAACCTGATTAACATACTGCTCATAGTTTTAGCTAAAATGCGACTATTACAATCTACTGACCTGCTCCAAGTAATACTTTTCATTTGACCAGCTAACAGGAGGCATGTCCAGGTGGAGTATCCACTTTTCCTACTAAACCTTTTGGGAACTCTTCTCACTATTCGAACTTCGTCTCTTAGAGAATCAATGAAAGGTTTCACATCAAAAATGTCCTTGAAATTACTGCAAAAAGATAACTACAAAACTTTAAAATGACTAGGAGGTCAAATTAGATAATAACACTTTAAATTTTTTTCAAAACAAATGATATACCTAGGGTCTGCCCAAAGGACTTCTTATCAAGCTCTGGAACAATCAATGTGAGATTCAAAAATCGAGCAACTGTCACCATGTCACAAATCTGAAATGCCAAATCTGCTAAATGAACATGTAAGCTTATCATAGAATAGGAACAGAGAAATAAAGAATAGGAAGTACAAAACCGCTGCACGCATTTGATTCAAGCCCCATTGCAAGACACTCTTAGAAAACCATTACTTGTATAATTTCCCTGAAAGGTTTCAGGTCATAAGTCTTTAAGTATTTACCAACGTGTAAGAATGGTATAACCCTGTCCACCAACCATCTATTATAGGCATTGATTTATATTACTTATACTATTCACACAGACCTTTTGACAATTAAGAATACACAATATCGAAATTCCAAAGATGGGGTAACCAGGATGTTCATGGGAAGTGGGAACCCATCTGAAACAACAAGGCACAATTTTGGTCCAGCAATTGGACAACTATCAATATTATTAATATCCAAAACAAAACCTACAAGTCACTAGCAAACTGCCTCAAGTGAGCAGATACAAATATATCACAATTAATATATACAGATTCAAGTTAAAAAAGAAGTTAAAATAGCAACACATAAAAGCTAGGAATTGAGTTTTGTGTAAGGTTTTGCAACAATGCTCTCTTTAGTTTCAACTTATAATGGCACATGTAACTATCTTACATGCGAATTTGGCTCTTCAAAAGTAAGAGATTCATTTTAGAGAGTACAATGAGATGTTATAAATATTCATTAGAAAATCAACAGTTAAAATTTGAACAATTAGATAATTTATTATACATTTGCAAGCATTTAATCACAATCTCAACTATTGATTTCTCAATCAATGGCCATAAGTTCTCACCTTTCTCTCTAAAATGAATCCCTCACTTTAGAGGAGCCAAATCCCTTACCTGCATTCAAGCATGTCTTAAAAGATGCAAGTGTAAAGCAGGGATCTATAGTTATAGTCTTATTTGCTTTCCATTTCCATTAAGTGATATGGAGATTGATGTGGATATCACATACAGGATTCAAGCTCGGTAAGAAAAGGACAAATGCTTCATTGCTTCAAGTATAATTTGTGATCGCAAATGCACATCAAATTTAAAGGAAAATTCTAGTGAACATCTATAGAATCAGAAATGCTATATGGTGGTGAATGGCAGACAGTGAAGTATCAACAAGAGCCAAAAATAAGTTGTAGCTGAGATGAGAATACTGAGGTGGATCAGTGGACATACAAGAAAAGATAGAAGGGATGAATGTATTTGGGAGAGAATGTCGGAGTAGCACATATTGAGGAGAAGATGATGGAAACCAGCCTATGATGGTTTGGTTATGCAAGAAAAGACCAACAGAGACTTCAAAGAGAATAGTAGATCAAATGGAAAATAATTAGATACGGGTAGATGTGGAGGAAGAGCCAAAAAGTTAGATTTTCCAAAATTTTGGTTTTAGGTAGAACACAATGGGCATCAATTGATTCTATGTAGCTGACCCCACCTTGAAGAATATAACTTGCTTGTTTTTCTAAGGCCATTAACAGTATAAACTATAAAGCAATTCATCTTAACAGGAGTCCACAAAACATGATGGTAAATGTCAACCAATAACTATAGACCGTCATAACTCATTATTCACTATGATATCTACATTTGAAGTGAAGGCATGTTTCATTCTTCCTCCTAACTGATAGCACAATCCATAATCTACTTCAAAACAAGCACCAATCCAAAAAATAAATTCTCTTCTAGAAGGGTGTACTACAACACATGAACATTCAGCACCAACTTTCAGCTAAGCATGGTCATCGCCTCCTAATAACCAATATAACGCAGGTCAACAATATGGATTTCATTGCTCAATTACATCACACATAAGGTTGCGTCATCACAGAACCAAAGCTACACTTCTCCAAACCCACAACCTAAGTACATAACATATAAATAAGCATGAGGTAAAGAAAAACTAACTTGCTGGAAGAAAAGGGGAGTTGGTTGAGCAAGTCCATTTTGTGCTATGAGGGGACGTTGAGTTGTGTGATATATTCTACTACTAATCCCCCAAAAGAAATGGGAATGCCATAGTTCACTCACTGTCACTAGCTGCACCAGACATGTCCACAGCACAATGCTTGAACACACTCGAATGAACCAAACCCGCAAACGGCTCCTCGGAATCACAGCACCCTGAAGCTTATCACACCTACCCTCCATTCCTCTCCCATACACCTCATTGCCACGTCATCACCACAACCTTCACACAGTTTCCAACAATCCCATAACAACAAAATCAACACAAAAATAACAAACAAGAGAAACGCAAAGATACTCATTCATTCATAAACAGTGCACTGAAATATCAGTGACACCATGGAATTGAAGACCTACCTCAGACACAAACAACACTGCCACGAAGTGAATCCGCACTGCTCGCGGTTTTGAAGAAATCGAAACCGACCCAGAATTGAATTTGAAGCGGGTGATTGCGGCGAGGCTCAAAATATGATCTTTATGCCCCCCAGTTGGTATAACAGAATTTGAAGCTCTTGTTCAAGAATCAAAGACAGAGAAAGTGGGAAAAAAGAAAGGAAGAGGTTGTTGTGGCGAAAGAAGACAGGGAGAACAAGAAAGGGTAAGATCTAAGAGGGACGAGGACGATCAAATCGGAAA